>CATIWM010274845.1:0-43907 GCA_949671775.1 Mallotus repandus
AAATGTTGAGGAAAAAAATATTGAGAAAAAAATAGATGAAGACAGTAAAAAAAATATTGAGTAAAAAAATAAATAAAAATAGTATAAAGCAAGAAAATTGTTGAAAAAAAATAAATAAATTGTTGAAAAAAATCAATAAAAAGGAAAAAATATTGAAAAAAAAACAACCTAAAAATAAGGGTGGCAAGAGGAATAGACTATATTTGAAAAAAAATTAGAAAAAATAATTTTAAAAGTTTTTCAAGTTAACAACATTTTTGAAAGTTTTTTTTTTAGTTTTTGGTACATTTATGTAAAGATCCCTAAATCTAATCCTATTAAATTAAACCTACGGGCATATTATTATGAGCTTAAATCCAAATAAAACCACAATTAAAACAAATAGGCTTGAAAACAATAAAATGAAACCCAAACCATACAAATAATAAAAACCTAATTCTAATCAATTTTTATGGAAATCCTGATTAATCTACAACCCCATTAATTTTAATTGAATTTAGCCAATAAAACCCTAATTACTAGCCAATTAAACAGAAACTTAAAAAGTGCAGGAAAAAAATATCCACTATTCTCACTATCGGGGCTATTACAAAATCTACAAGAATTAAAATTAAATTAATACAAACCCAAAAAAACCAAATAAATAAAAATATAAAATAAAAACACCAACAAATAAAAAAGCAATATTACACAGAAAATATAACAACCATGTGGAACTAAAAATATTGATTCATGGCTTTCCTCAGGAAGCCTCCGTAGGTTTTATTTTGTTCAATCACATGCTACTCCACAGCTTAGGTCACTCCCACCATGGCCGTTAACGTAAAACACAAAAAAAAAAACAAAATACAAAAAACAAAAAAACAAAATGATTAGAACAAATTTAATAAAAATAAAGCAAAATAAAAAATAAAAGAAATTAGAAGAAGAGAAAAGAAGAAAAATAGAAGATGATGTGGATGCAGTATTGATTTCTCCTCAGAGTCTGTTTAATTCACCGTGTAAATAGAGTCTGCTGAATTGATTGATTGTGATCTCAGTCTTGATTGTCTTTGAAAAGAATTTTTTTTGAAAAGAAAGAAAAGAAGAAGAATATAGAACTAAATCCTAGAACCAAAGAAAAGAATTTTTATGTAAAGTCTCTCTCTGACAAAAGTTTTATTTTATTTTTTCGTTTGTTTTTCTTAAACCCCCCCCCCCCCCCCCAATGTAAAAACCAATGGGTTTTTATAAAGATGGAAGTTAACCTCCTATGATTATCAAAATGTAATGACATATACTTTATTTATAAAAATTAAATTATGGATTTTAAAATACTAATTATTATTTCTGTGAAATTATTGTTGAATGAGTATTTTAATAAATATTAAGAGAATGTGTATAAATATTTATGTGTATGTATATAATTAGTGATTGAAAATTTAATGTTGAGTATGGTTTTGTAAATATATTTTAAGAGAGGAAATTTGGTGGGAAAAATACTTATTTTAATATTATATTTTAAAAAAAAAATAATAATATAAAAACTTTTTTTCTTTTCTTTTCTCTTCCTTCCCTCTCCCTTTCTTTTCTTCTTCTTCTTCCTCCCACACCCAACCAGCAGCCACCTCCCTCTGTGCAGCCACCAGCCATCATCGTCAACGTCAGAAGTAGCTAGACGACGCCAGCAGCCCCCATTTTCCGGCCGACCTCTTCTCTCCTCCATTCCTTCATTTTTTTGGTTGGCCAAATGAAAAAAGGACTGTTGCCGCCGCCTTTGATGTTGCCAGACCTCGCCACTGATCTCATTGGATTTGTCTCTCTCTGGGAAACATTTCCCCTCCATCAATTGACCCAATCTACGCCGGCAACCACCTCGATTTGAGGTAAAATAATTTTAAGGTTTACGACCAATTTCTATTAATTGAGTTAAAATTAGGCTTGGTGGTAGTTATATGAATTGAAATTGAAGTTTAGAGCTTTCCATTGATGTGTGTGTCATAATTTTCTGAGATTGTCTGGAATTTTCGGGTTTTCTGGTGTTCGGTTACTGTTCCGAACCGAGTGTTTTTATATTTTAAATACTATATATTGTGTAGATTAAGCTTTGTAAAAGGAGTTTTACGAAATTAGTTGTAGAATTTGAGAAATGAATTTTTGAAAAAAATTATGTTAAATGTATTTTTAGAAGAAAATATATATTTTATTGTTTATTTAGTTTTAATTAAATTTAAAGTTGTTTAACATGTTTAATACTGATTTTAAGTAATAAAAGTATGAAAATAATTTTTGTTAATTAAAGGGTATTTTTAATTAATTGGAAGTAATTTTGGGAAATATATATATATATATATATGACGAAATTTTAATTATTATTTAAAAGCTTAAATAAGTTCCTTACTATTTTATTATATATTCGAATTATTTAAATAGTCTACTTATATTTAATAATAATTTTAGTTATGAAAGTTTAAGGTAGCATTATAATTTTAATTGTTTTAAATTGTGGACTTTAGTTATATTAAATGAGAATTTTAATAAATATTTGGAAATGAATTTCCTCTATGTTTTAATTCTTTAAAATAATTTACTTGTAATAGCTTAATTAAATTCTATGATATATTATTAGAATTGATAACTATATTGTTTATATGTGTGCTATTATGTTGGTTCTCGGTTGGGTATAAAGTGTAGTTCGAGAGCCCAACTCAAGTTATTGAGTTGTGAGATTTTAGAAGTGTTGTTTTATGCAGGCATGACTTTACTTTTAGTAGAGAGATGTCCATTTTACAGAGGAGACTCTGCCAAATTTTTGGTAGATTTCTCGTAAAATGTGACATCGATACGTGCTAATTTTTGAGTTTAGTTAGGATTACGTCTTAGATTAAGTCTTTTTCTTTAGAAATCTAGAATGTGTAAGGTTATGAATTTTAATCTATTTATCTTTTATATATTTCTATACCTACATCAAGAGTTAGGCCTTCAGGACAGGTTCAGTCGAGTCAGCACCGAGGAGCACATTCCACCTATAAGTTATTATTATGTGTATGCATGTAATATAGAAATTCTTTCGTAGCATCCATGCTATGTTGCATTAGACCTTTAATTGCTTATGATTATTGTGGTTTTATTCTCAATAAATCATTTTAACCATATCCATACCATATAATCTCATATCAAATAAAAATCACACCCTACTATCTAGCATAATGGTGCACATAAAGTTCTAGTGTAACTCACTAGGTAGCATGTTCTACTATCCTCTAAAAATATAATATTTGATAACAAAACTATAATAAAATATAAACAACGTCCAAATTAATAATACAATATTCACAATTATATACTTACTAATACTTATAATTCTAACCAAAATTATGTATTTCTGATTGAAAATACACAATTCCGTTCGGAGTTATACATTTTCGATCGAAAATGTGTAATTCCGGTCGAAATTACATATTTTCGATCAAAAATATGTAATTCCAATCGAAAATATGTAATTTCGATCAAAATTACAATATTCCAATCGATATTTCAACATTTGTTTTATTTTTATTTTTATTTTCTTTCATTGAAAATTACAACTACAAAAGAAAAGGAAGACTTACAATTAAGTCCTGAGATTCAAAGAAATAAAAATCTAAAGACCTATTCGATCTTCTGTTGCATCCATATTTAAGTCATCTAGAAATTGGATACTTATAATTGCTCCCTTTATTGCTGTTTGCTTGACAAATTGTAACAAAACTAATAAGCACACAATTTCAGGTTAAAGTATAAGGATACTTACCTTTGTGTCAACTGCAGATTCTGGATCAACGACAAATGCTTTACTTGATGTGCAGCGTCAAGTGGGGTATGCTATAGCTACTGTGTAACATCTAGCGAATTGATGCTATAACTACTATTTAACATTTAGCAAGTTGTGCTATAGCTCCTGTAGTACGTCTAGCAAATGAAAATGCTATAACTATTGTATAGTGTCTAGCGATTTGAATTTAAATGTGCTATAGGTCCTGCTGAGTTTTTAGTAAATGAAAATGCTATAACTACTGTATAGGGTCCAATAAATTTTGTTTGACTAGGTTATAGCTACTGTGTAGCGCTTAAAAAGAATGAATTTAGCTTTGTTATAACTACTATATACCATCTAACAAGGATTTATAGCTACTGCGTAGCATTTTGTTTGAGCCCATATTGAATTTTGGGCTAAGAATATTGTGAGCCCATTAAATTTAATAAAGTTCAAGTTAAAAAGCCCAAATAAAATGATAAAGCCTAGATTGTGGAAGCTTAATGAGTAAGAAGCTAAGAGAAGATTCTAGAAGTGACTGTTCATAGACAGCTTAGAGAAAAAGTCGCCATTGGAGTTACAAGAATTTACGTGAATTTATTTCTTTAGAATGGAAGAGACTTTTGAACTGTAAAATTTATTTGGGGAAATAAATTCTACAAGTACAAAAGGCACATAATGATTAGAGAAAGGGCATATATAATCATCAACAATCATTCAACAATCAAATTCCAAGAAAATCATTAGCAATCATCACTCACATTTTTCTTTAGTTTGTCAACAACACCATTTTCTTTTAGGGGGCCCGATCACACACTATACCGAAACTCTATAACTTTAAAGACTTAGGACTCCCATTTTATACACTTTTAGCTCATTCTATTCATTTTTCTTAGGATTTTTAGACCGACTTGAACCAAACCCAACCTCATCTTTGTAAAAGCATGCTTGAAAGGTATACGAATCTACATTTCTCACGTCATTTTCAAACTCTTGATGAGGACAACTTGAAAATTTCTCGAAGCTATAGTTTCAAAAACTCAAAAACAAGCTCAGTTGAATCTGAGGACCAAACAATCATTTTTGCATGTTTTTTTTGTATTTTTTTGCATTTTTTTGTTATTGCATCCAACAAATTGAGAAATTATTGTGACTTTTATGGTGAGACTGGCAATTTTGCATGCTGCTTGAATAATTTCTGCTTTATTTTGATCATATTAAGTTGTTATTTTGCATTTTTTAGCTTTGAAAATGTGAAAATGATATAATATCATTTTTACACTAAATTTACATTTTCTTTACAACTTTCTGTCATATTATGCATTTCACCATTTTTTTTATCATAGTTTATATAAAAATCACATTTTTATAATAAAGTTTGCATTTTTGCATTAATTTTGTATTTTACATACAAAAATATCATTTCTGCATTAAGTCTTCATTTTCATTTTCAAAATATAAAATTTATCATTGTTACATAATTTTTAAATTTTCTATGTTCTCTGCATATCTTTTTCTTAAAAATCATATTTTTACATCAAAATCTGCATTTTTGCATCATTCTTGCATTTTATGTGAAAAATCATCAATTTTCACATAAAGCCCTCATTTTGCATCCAGAAATGTTAAATCTGTCCTTTTTTTTTTTGCATTTTACTTACATTTATGATGTCAAAATCATATTTTGACATAAATAAGCAATTTAGCACAAATTTCACTATTTTTGCATCAATTCTTCAATTTTAACATTAAGATTATATTTTCAACACGAATCCAACATTCCTACTATCAAATCTGCATTCCAATGTCAAGGTGCCATTTTTAACATAAAAATGAAAATTTGACATCAAACTTGCATTATCATGTAGAAAATAAGATTTTTCATATAAATTTTTTATTTTTAATTCAAAAAAATCTTTCTCGCATCAAAATCATCATTTCTGCATCATAATTGCATTTTCTATCATTTTGAAATAAATCTGTCATCTTTCATATCCAAAACATATCCTCTATGCTCAAAATTATACTTTTCGCATCCTTTCATAAGAAATGAATCTTTTTACATTTTGGTATGAAATAAGTATTTTCTCTCATTTTTTCATGAAAATGCATCCAATAATGTGAAAGTTCACATTTTCGAGCTAGAGCTTCCATTTCTTTGTTTGATGATGCAACCATGCATCTTTTCTCATTCCTTAACCATTTAAGATATATTCTATAATTTTAATAGCTATTTCATTTAAACTCATCATAAATTCTGCAAGTGCATATGATTACATGCTTCTATTAACTTTTCCATAACTGAGTGAACATTTCCTACTTATCTGTTATTTGATTGGATGAGTGAATGCAATGCATGTATCTATGCTAATCTCCGTTTTGCAGGTGTATTCGAGATTTAGGACTAGATTTACATTTTCACACCTTTTCTCTTTCAAATGTATTTTACTGGGAAAACCTTGTACATAATTGTAATTAATTTCCTTTACTTTTTGTTATTATTCATTGCGCGTGTATGTGTATATAAATTGTCATTCCGAAACTAGGGTGATATGGTAGCCATGTATTGAGTATTGTATAATAAGAAATAGCTAAAAAACAGATGCGATCTCCCGATCCTAGAATCTCTGTTGGGGATGATACTCATTGAGTGACCTAATGTTATCCCTTACATTTTTCTCAATTTTAAAAAATTGGGTGGCGACTCCATAAACACAAAACGTTTCGCATCCCCCTAGACTAAATATTGTCCCTGTCCCATAAATGGAACGGATGTCCCTTAGGTAAAGTTGCCATATCTTTTATTTCCCAAAAAATGAAAAATTTGAGGTCGCTCCCATGGTGTTAATGGCTTCCACTCAAAAGTGTGATGGCAAGTTATACTCATAGAGCATGGTTCTAGCTATTGCCACCAAAGTTTTTTTCTTCCTCTTAACTACCCCATTTTATTGAGGTGTTCTAAGGGACGAATAGGGATGATTAAATACCATTTTCATTACAATATTTAAAAATTTTATCGGTTCCATGGTCACTTCTTATTGTTGAAATATAAAAAACTTTTTTTTATTTTGGAACTCTTTTTGCAAAATTTTGAAAAGCATTAAAAGCATTATTTTTATAAGCTAGGAAGCTATCCCAAGTTAATTTAGAGTAGTCATTAACTAGTACAAATGCATAATGCATTCCACTTAAATTAGTAACCTTAGTAGGATGAAACAAATCAATATGGATTAGTTCAAGAGGGCTAGAAGTTGACATTCTATCTTTGATTTTGAATGTGGACTTAGTTCCTTTTTGAAAAGCATTATAAGTCTTGTACTTGATGAACTTAGATTTGGGCAACCTATCCATAAGTTCACATTTGCTAAGTTCGTCCAAAAGCTCAAAATTAGCATGTCCTAATCTTCTATGCCATATCCCTATGTCATGGAAAATAGGCATTAAAAACTTTAACTTTTTTAATATACTTTGTTTAGGTCAATGATATATACATTGTCTAACCTTTCACCACTAAAAACTATTTAACAAAGCAATTCCTAGGATAGAAGGTTACCTTATTTCCCATATCACACAATTGACTAATGCTAAGTAAATTATATTTCAAACCATCCACAAGCAAAACATGATGTATAGATAAGGATTAAGGGTTACCTATATCTCCAATTCCAATTATATTCCCTTTGGCATTTTCTCCAAAAGTCACACATCGTTTATCTTTAGCCTCAAGGGATGTGAATTGGTTCTTGTCACCGATCATGTGTCTTAAGCATCCACTATATAGATACCACTTACTTTTACTTTTGGTGGACTTAAGGCACATCTACACAATAAGAATCAAACATTCTTTTGTACCCAAACCTTAAGTGGTATAGGTTAGTTAGTCTCAAAATTGTCCATAGGTATTAATGACAAATGTAATCTCTTATAGGAGCAAACATTACTAGTATGCCTAAGAGTATGTAATAGAAATATTTCACATTTGCAAACCTATTGTATTTAAAGGCATATTAATACTTCACATTTTCATATTGCACATATTTTATATCGAGCACATTAGTTCTAGATTGTGCATGTGAATATTGTGTGTGTCTCCTGAAGGACTTGAGTGATCTAGAGGGTGCATTATACAAACATTCACAAGTATGCAAGTGATATATATAAAGTTGCATGCTTAAGTGTGTGTTTCTTTATATACATAAAAACATGTTTAGGTTGAGGTCTTTTAGCTTGCGCCTTGGAACTTTGCACCATAGGAGGTATTGTGGGTGAACTGCAAGTCCATAGTGTCGACAAGTAGTATAAAAAATATTATCCCACAGAGATTTTGATCTAATCACTATTTACCAAACTCTTATTGTCCAGGCTAAAAAATAAATGTATGTAAAATTAATCTAAATTGTGAATTCAAGAAATCTACTTCAAAGATAGTGAAATAATTTAATAACATTAATAAACAAATTATATTTATGAAAATAACCAGAAATTAAATCATCTTATAATCATTAAGCTACCCAAATTTACTATTCAATTAGCCATGCATATTATGAGTTTTCCTAAAGCATTAATCAATCTCTCTCAAGAATCAATTAATTTAAATTCAAAATTATCAATCAAGGTAATAAAGACCCAATTCTCATTACAATCTAAAAACCTAAACAATAAAATCATGAATTATGAAGCACAACTCAAAAGAAAATTTAATCAACTCAATTTATCTCTAATTTTGAGTTAAGTTAAACTTGTGTTTATAGGTCTATTAGAATTACCATCTCTCAATGCATAATTCCAATTAAAATCATGTTATTGGTGATCAAACAATAACAACCATTAAGAATAATAAATACAATATGCAACAACTAATGAATATATTAAATTGAAAGCCTAGATCATGTTCAAATTATTAATCCTTAATAAAGAAAAATTTAGCGTAACATATTGTTATTAATCCCTAAAAATTTACAAGAAAAACCCAAAATAAAAAGTATGAGAAAGATAAGAAGAAGAAGAAAATAATTATGATTTATCTAGACTCTTGAATCTTTAATATTCACTTTTGTGTGGTTTGTTTAATATTCTAGGGTTCTTAGTGTGTTTTTTTATTGGTGTTCTCCTCTAAAATTCTCCTTCAAAAATCCTATAAAATTCTTCTTAGATAGTTCCCTTCAAGTTGCCTTAAAAATAACTTCCTTTAAAAACAGTTTCGGGGTGCAAGGTTATGTATATTTTAGTGCACAACCATGCTCGGTTGCTTTTTCTACAGTCTATTATTTTTTGAATCAAGCATGGCTATGCATTTTAAGCACACAACTAGGCATGGTTCTTGCCATCTTCACTTTAACACACAACCCTTTCAAGCAGTTCAAGTTTTTGCTCTGAATTGTAACCTACTTTTCATATTGATAGACATAGAATTGGAGCCTAATATCCTCATAAAAATTATCACTATAGAAGTAAGCTTTCCAAAACATCTTAAGCTTTCCAAAACATCTTGAATCATCTTAATTAGACCTCTGCAACTCATGATGTTGCTAAAATATTAAGATTTGTGCATCCTAAAATGAAAGTTATATATGTTGACTTTGACTCAAGATTTGAAAACTCAAAAGAACTTAGATTTTGATAAATAAGATCCATTTGAAAATCTTATGATGTCTAATTAAAATGTATAGAATATCACTTTCTAATTTTAAAACTGTAAGGATGTCAAAATCTTCATGGAATCTTAGAGGTCGAATCAGCCTAACTCTGAAATTGCTCTTTAAGCTCAAATTTACTCATGATTCATAAAAATCAACAAATCAGCTCATATTTTCATGAAAATAAATCTTTAAAGTAAATATAAATGAGCTAAAAATATGTAACATTTTTTTGGGGTTTGGTGATTCAAAATACAATAGAAAATAAACCCCTCATAGGATCCATGTAATTTGGTTAAATGATTTTTTTAGGGTTTCTAAAAACCTTACCACAGAAAAAAAATGGGCAAGATTGTTGGAAGGATGAGAAAGGGTTCACTTTGATTACACCCTACCTTGAGCTTTTAATGTTCTTATTCGAATTAAGACATCTCCAATATGGCAATGTCCTCCACAAGTATCCACATGAACAGTTGCTCCAAAATGAATTAGTGTGCTAGCATTACTTTCTCAAAAGTCTCACTTTTCAATTCTCTGTATTTTTCTTTTTTGAAGGTGAAAATGAATTTTGAAAAGTAGAATACAATTGTATATGAACCCTAGAGAAAATGATATATTTATACACTTTATATTATGGTTTCAATTACCAAAATGAATTTTGGTAACTTCTTACTTACCAAAACATTTTTGGTATCTTTTACCTTTTCTATTTCTAATTTGATTCAAATTCAAAAATACAAATTGTTTCCTATTTATTTAAGATAACAATTACCTTAAATAAATAATTATATATATATATATATATACTGGGTTGATAAACCCAAGTTCATTTTGGACTTGTTCTAACTGTGTGATATATATTCAATGTATATATATACACCAATCCATGTCAGTTCTCTTTTTAAAGACCCATTTGTACCTAATAGTTTTTAAACCATTATTTGGGCCAATCAAGGTTCATACTTGATTATTATCATAAATTTATTGCATTTCTGATTTTATGGCTTCTAGCCACTTCTTAGAGTCAAGACTATTTTATGGTCTCTTGATAGGATGTGGGCTCACTTTAATATCAGTTATGAGAAATCCATATCTTATAGGGATTTGACGTGTCCTACCAGACCTCCTTAGGCCTTGTGGTACTTGTGCAGGTTCAACAGTTACTTGTTGATCCAATTGAGGTTCTATACTTGGTACAATGATATTTTATGGTTCTTGAATTTCTTCAAGACACCATTACGAGCAACAAACACTTTGTTCTCAGAAGCATTGTAGAAGTAATATCCTTTAGTTTTTTTAGGATATCCCACAAAAAAGGCATTTGTCAGATTTGGGTGCTAATTTATCTGAAATTTGGCGCTTCACATAAGCCTCACATCCCTAAATCTTAAGAAAAGATACACTGGGAGTTCTTCTAGTCCACATCTCATATGGTGTCTTTTCAACTGCTTTTGATGGAACTCTATTCAAAATTAATGCAACAGTTTTTAAAACATACCCCCAAAAAGAGATTAGAAGATCTAATTGACTCATCATTAATCGAACCATATCCAATAAAGTCTGATTTCTATGTTCAGAGACACCATTCCATTGTGGTGTTCTTAGTGGAGTCAATTATGAAATGACCCTACAATCTCTGAGATGATCTATAAATTATTGGCTTAAATATTCACCACTACAATCAGATCTTATTATTTTAATAGTTTTACCAAGTTGATTTTGTACTTCATTTTTTAAAATTTTAAACTTCTTAAGAGATTCATATTTATGTTTCATTAAATAGACATAGCCATATCTACTGAAATCATTTATGAAAGTGATGAAGTATTGAAAACCTCCTCTAGCAGTTGAACTTAATGGACTACATATATTAAAATGTATAAGGCTCAATAAGTCATTAGCACTCTCACTATATCCAGTAAAAGGTGTCTTAGTCATTTTTCCTTATAAACAAGATTCACATATTTCAAATGATTCATAATCAAATGAATTCAAAAGCCCATGTTAGTGAAACTTTGAAATGCATTTCTCATTTATGTGGCCTAAACGACAATACCCGAGATAGGTAGTGTTTAAATCATTAGATTTAAACTTTTTTGTATCAATGTTATAGATTGACTTTTCATTAGTGTCTTCAACATTTAAATCATAAAGACTACTAGTACGTGGAGCATATCCATAGAGAATATTATCATGATAAGTGGAGAATTTATTATTCCTAATAATAAATTCAAAATCTTCCTTGTCCAAACAAGAAATAGTAATAATATTCCTACTCATAGTAGGTACATAATAATAATTTTTCAAATTTAAAATAAGTCCACTAGGCAAAGTTAACTCATAAGTCCCTACAGCTAAAGCAATAACTCTTGCTCTATTGCTAACTCATTAGTCCATTTTACCTCTAGCTAAGGTTCTACTCTTTTTTAGACCCTGCACATAAGTACAAATGTGAGATCGTGATCCAGTAACTAATACCCAAGAATTGGAAGTAGATAAATTAATTTCTATAACATGAATACCTGAAGAGGTAGTCGCACTACCCTTATTCTTCTTCAAATTATCCATATATAGCTTACAATTTCTTTTCTAATGACCTGGCTCATTGCAGAAAAAACATATTCCCTCCTTTGGTTGCTTTGCTTGGGGTTTAGATTTGGATTGAGGCTTGGGCTTTGGCTTCTGAAAGCCTTTAGGAGTCATGCCCTTGCCCTTTCTCATCCTTTTCATTCCCTATCCCTTTTTAACCATTAGAACATCCTTAGTATTCTTGATGTTCTTTTCAGCAGTTTTAAGCATCCTATGTAACTTTGAAACAGTTTTGTCCATGATATGCATATTGAAATTCATGATGAAACTATCATAAGTTTTAGGCCAATATTGGAGAATGATATCAACAGCCACTTCTTGTTCAATCTTGAGACCAAGTTTGTCCAAGTGATTAAGATGACCTTTCATCTTGAGAACATGAGGACTCATAGAGTCGCTAATAGTCAACTTGCAGGAGAGCAATGCTTTAATGGTGTTAAACCTTTTGATTTTAGCTTTCTCTTGGAACATGTCGTTAAGATGGCCTATCATGGTATAAGCGTCCATTTTCATTAGTTGCTTTTGAAGCTCTGACTCCATGCATTTAAGTAAGAGACAATTGACATCAACGAAAATATTAAAATGCTTACTATAAGCATCCTTTTGAGCTCTAGGAGCATTAGCAACTGGTTCATCTGGGATGGGTTGATCAAGGATGTATTCCTTTCTTTCTTACCTAAGAGCAATTCTTAGGTTTATGTACTAGTCAAGAAAGTTAGTCCCATTGAGCTTGTCCTTTTCAAGGATCAATCGCATTGACATGTTAGGTGTAGTGTTTGATGCCATTATCTACAATAAATATATATGGATTAATCTTATTATTTTATTATATATGTAAGAGGCATAATAAAACTCCCACTAAATTTTCTTAAATTATAAACCCTTAATAAGATTTCAACAATCAAAATTTCTTAGTGGGCCAAGATTGATATTTCACCCAACTTCAAGTAAGCTTTGGCTTATCACCTATAGTGTGGTTATTTAGGTAGGTAACACTTTACCAATTACATCTAATGTAATTCTTAGAGAATTATAGGAAATTGACATCACATGTACTAACATATCCTATTAAAAGCCCTAGGTCCAAAACCATTTTGATAACCTAGTTAAGTCCAACCAACTTAAACATATAGATATCACTATTATCCAACTTATCTTATTTAGATGGCTTTATACACAATGCTTTGGCATTTTTATATATAGCAATCCAAATCTTGATCTTTTAATGACTTAATATTAAATGAGGGCTTTATTTAGTTTTGTTCTTATTCAGTTATTGTCATATTACATCACATACATGGCATCATATGCATAGCATTTTAACATAATAAGATAAACCTGACATAACATTGCCCAAATGTAGGTTGATCTTTATAAGGCAATATAAAGATCAAAGGTCAAACTTAGGTGATATTAATAATTCAAGCTTGAGCCTTCAATTTAGATCTCCATCTTCTACCATCGATCTCCTCCTTGGGCTCCTACCTTGGATCTCCATCCTAGGGCTCCACTTGGATTTTTCACCTTGGGTTTTGATTTATATTACATTGCTTGTTATAGTTTATACTATTCTATTACAATATAATAATAATAAAATAACTACAATAAATAAAAATTATTCGTGGAACGTATTTAAAATTACAACCTATAAAATAAAATAATAAAATAGAATCACATTGGTCTAAAGGCCATGCTATGCACCATGCATTTAACAATAAACATATATTGCATAATAATTCAATTTAGTTAGAAAATGCAATTATTATATTAAAAAAAAATAATGTGATGAATCAATTTGGGGTCAAGGGGCAGCGGCCCTTACTGGGTCGTAGGGGTAGAGCCCTTGGCGGCGGTCCCACTAGCCGGTTAGCAGGTAGGGGTTAAGGGGGCAACACCCCTTGTAGGGGGTCGGGGCAGTGCCCCTGAAAGGTAAAAAATTTACCTTAACTATTTGAATGACTTATTTCCAAAACCCTAAAAGATAAATAATTTAGGGAAAAGTACAGAAAACCACCATGTGGTTTCACGGTTTTGCACTTTTAAGTACGTGTTTCATTTTTTGACAATTTAGGTCCTATGTTTGTCACCGATTGACAATTTCTAATATATGACGCTAACACCGTTAAATGAGTCCGATGAGGTGAAACATATATGAAAACACAGGACTCAAATTGTCACAAAAGTGAAACACATACTTAAAATTGCAAAACATTGAAAGCACATCGTGGGTTTCCATACTTTCACCTTAATTGTTTTTAGGTATGTCATACAATGTGTCAGACTCATTTAACGACGTTAGCCTTATCTACTGGAAATTTTCAAACGGCAACAAACACATGATCCAAATTGTCAAAAAATTAAACACATACTTAAAAGTGTAAAACCGTGAAACCACAGGGTGATTTTTTGTACTTTCCCCGATAATTTATGTAATTAAATTACTATTTCATTAATCTATTTAAAACAAATAATTTCATTTAACATTTAAACATACCGCTAATAAAACCCTAATTTACTATAATCATATTACAGTTCAATTAATCTGTTTAAAACATATTATTTTGCATAAAACTTAAACAAACTGCCATTAAAAAACATCTATATAATAAAAAATAATTCAATTTTAACATTAAATAAATAACAATTAAAGTGATAAATTCAAAAACAGATTTACTATTTTATTCAATCATACTAATAAAACATATTACATAGTTTATTTTCTTATAAATAGTATACATTGTACAAAAAATTATAACTCTGATTATTGTTTAATCACATTAAACAATTATAAACATTAATCAAATTAATGTATAACATTGTTTTCATACAGATTAATAGAATCATCATAAAAAAAACCTGTTTTGATAAAATTTTAAAAATGCCTTTTCAAAAACATATCATTCAAATCAAACATATATAACATATATACAAAATTAATTTGATCAAATTACAAGTGGCTCTGATACTATTGTTGGGGTTTGGTGATTCAAAATGCAACGGAAAATAAAATTTCATTCCTAAAACGCTTCACAGGATCCATGTAATTTGGTTAAATGATTTATTTAGGAAACCACAGATAAAAAAGGGCAAGATTATTGGAAGGACGAGAAGGTGTTCACTCCGATGAAAACTCTACCTCGAGCTTTTAGTGTTCTTGTCTAGATTAAGATGTCTCCAATATGGCTATGTCCTCTATAAGTATCCACACGAGGCAGTTGCACCAAAATGAACTAGTGTGCTATCACTCCTTTTCTCAAAAGTCTCACTTTTCAACTCTCTATGTTTTTCTTTCTTGAAGGTGAAAATGAATTTTGAAAAGCATAATACAATTGTATTTGAAACTCTAGAGAAAATGATATATTTATACACTTCACATTAGGGTTTCATTTACCAAAATGAATTTTGGTAACTTCTCACTTACCAAAACATTTTTGGTATATAGATATGTATACATACATACATACATATATATATATATATATATATATATATATATATACATTTATAAGTATATATATATATATACATTTATAAGTATATATGTATATAAATGTATACATTTATATACATTTGTGCATATAAATGTATGTATATACTTATGTATGTATGTAAACAAAGCTAATATTATAGAAAGTACAATTTTAGACTTAAACTGTGGAATAGAAGTATACCAATTACAAATAGAAAATAGAAAAATAGAAAAAATAAATAATTTAGAAGGAGAAACCCCTTAGAAAAATGGGAAAAACATAGAACAGTTATACCAATAAGAAATAAGGAAGAAAATAAAAATAAGATTATAAAAGGAAAACAAATAAAAGCAACACCAATAACATTAAAAGAATATGAAACTCATATTCAAGAAATGTTAGAAAAACGATTTTGTAGTCCCTTTATAAGTCAACATAGTTACAGTACCTTTATAGTGTATAAACATTCTGAACAAAAAAAAAAAGGAAAAACTATATTAATCATAAATTATAAACCACTTAATAATCTATGCAATAGATTTTCTTACCCAGTACCAAATAAACATGTATTATTTAGAAAATTAGAGAATAAAAATTATTTTTCCACTTTTGACTTAAAATCACACTTTAGGGATTATATGAAATGAATGTTTTACCATTTGGATATTTAAATGGTCCTGCTAAATTTCAGAAATTTACTAATGAAATGATAGAACCATTGAAAGAGTTTATTTTAGTATATATTTATGATATTTTAATATTTTCTAATACATTAGAAGAACACTTTAGGCACATATTGTTATTTGAAGAAAGATGTGAAGAAAAAGGATTAGTTTTAGGAAAAGGGAAAAGTAAGACAGCTAAAACAAAAATAGAATTTTCAGGATCAATAATTAATAATAAAAGAATTAAATTGCAATCCTAAATAGCCCATAAATTATTAGAATTTTTTGAAAAAATAATAGAAAAAAGACAATTACAATCATTATTAGGATTATTAAATGTATGTAGAGAATATAATCCAAACTTATCTTATATTTTGACCAGTTTTAATAAAAAATTAAAAAAGAATGAAAAGTTAGATTGGATAGAAAAAGATGAGTTGTTAGTAAGAAAGATAAAAGAAATTTGTTGGAAAATTCCACCCTTATCACTACCAACAGGACCATGTGAATGGCTAGTAACAATAGATGCAAGTGATATAGGATGGAGAGCAACTTTATCTTTTAAAGAAAAAGGTAGATCCAAAAATTTGTAAGTATAACTTAGAAACTTTTAATAAAGTAGAACAAAATTATTCTTCAAATGAAAAAGAAATGTTAGTGGTAATAAAGGCAATGAAAAACTTTGAATTAATTATTTGTGAATATGAGTTTATTATAGAAATTGATAATAGAACGATAATATCTTGGTTAAAAAGAATACCATATAATAATCTCAATAAAAGGATTTCAAAATGGCAATCTTATTTGTCAGATTATGCCTATAGTACTAAATATATAGAAGGTAAAAAGAATTTTCTCGCTAATTTCTTTTGAAGAACTAACAATAATATTATTTTAGATGGACCAGTTTCTTGATAAACATCTAGCATTAGAACAAAGCTGAACCAATTATGATCAGAGAATGAAAAGCTGAAGTAGCTTGTATCAGAACTAACTTATGGGAAGTCTGATTTTAAGGAAGATTTCACAGTAATAATTGAAAAGCAATACTAAACAATAGCAGGAAGAAATTAAGCCCAAGGAAGAAGAAAAAAGTAAATCTAAATTAGAAGAAAATATCAGATCGAAAGAGGAAGAAATAGAAAAAAGAATCTCTCAGTATAGTATCAGACCCAATTATTCAGAAAAGGTTAGAGAAGAACCAAAGGGTGATTCGTTTACTACGACCACTCGTCACAGGAATAATTATTTCAAAAGTTTCTTTACTTTGATCCAATACATATTAGTACCAAAATCCAATATTCCTTGGATAAATTTAGTATGTTGGAAGAATTTCAACAAAGTTAGTATTTATCAAACTGCAAATCTAAACATAGTACAAATTTTTTATGATTATGCGTTACTTCATTATATATATCCAAGCCCTGATCATGAAGAACTCAGTGAATTACCCGCATGTATCCAACTTGCAGCAAAGAGGTTTTAGAATTTAGTAAAAAGCAAGTATATATATATATATATAAGATTTTATCAAACAATTCCAGAATTTGGGAAAGATCAGTCCTGGTGCCAACCAATGACAATACTAAAATTTAGAACTACTTAGGAACCATTGATGATGGAGGAAAAAATTAAAGAAGTTATAGAGGATGAACATTAGAACATTATACCATTTATTAAAGCCATAAAATGCAAAAAATGATGAAAAATTATAGAAATGAGTAGAAGGAGAAGAAAACATGCTATGAATGCATATTTTTAATTAAAAATGGTTGGGAGATCCTTAGAGGGACTAAGTGATTGCCCTTGTAGCGTGCTTTGACTTAGATGTTATTGGGTTTGGATTTTGGACCTAAATCATATGAAAAATGTAGAGATTTGTAGAGATTTGGCTAAAAGTGTGTAGAATGGGAGTCGTGAGTCTTCAATCCGGTAGAGTTTTAGTATTTTCTTTTGTCTCCTTTTAAAAAATTGAGGTGTGAAGAGCCTATTTATAGACAAGAATTCACACTCTCCATGGGTGCAGTAGGCACACGAGCGTGTAGCACATGTGTGAGCGCGATCCACGGGCTCATGGTATGCACGCGAGCCGCGCCCAAGGCGCACGAAATGCGCTCTGTCAGGCTCTGTGATGCATCTTTTTTAGGTGCTTTGAGGCTCAAATATGTGTGTTTCAGGCATTTTTTGGTGTTCATCTTGTTTGACCACGCCTAGGAAGACTTTCAAAGAAATTTTCCCCTGTCTGGTCAACTGGAAACCTTCATCATTAGATCTTTGGAGGACCATCAAAATTTGAGTAGCAATAGTATGTCCAAGCAAATACTTTTGAATATTTTGTTAATTTTTTTTCAATTTATCTCCTCTCTTCAATGGTAACACCTTTTAAAATATGCAAAATGCATTGTTCATTTTCTGAGCCAATATTAAATAGTTAAGTGTCTATAGAATAAATGTTAAATATGCTAATATTTTGTTCAATGCAGTGTATGCCACAGTTAGAAAAGACATCAAACAATAAGCAAAATCTAAATTCATTGCATTAACTTTAGAGTTCATTACATCATCAGATTGAAACAAAGAAAAGGTACAAAAGTCATTTCTAGCTGCGATGTCTTCTAACAGGATGATGTCATTGATTCTTGATTCGAGGATAGCAGTGATCTAAAAAAAAATCAGGAGTCTCATTCTTGGATTCTAATCCTAAATTCTTTGTCAGCTCATCAATATCAGCTTCGATGATCGCATCTAGTGATGATTGGTGCTTTCCTTTAGAGAAGTCAATAATATCATTAAAGAGTTCAAATCTAGATTTCTCAATCCCATCTTTCTCCTATTTCTTAGATTGCCCTTAATGAACTCATGTTGAGCCTTTAATAATAAAAGAGACAAATGTTTTAGCCCTAATATCCTTTTTAGGATCATACCCTAAACCATGTTTTTGTTAGTATAGATGTGCCCTAGTGCCATTTCTTGTAATATCAATGACATTGTACTTTTATCCCTATGGCAATAAAATATTCATTTAAATAAAGTGTTTGTTTATTTGAGTATTTACCCTTTAGCATTATGTTAAAAGAGTTTATTATCAACAGTTGATAATATGAGTGACTCATTCTTTTAGTACATATGCTATAAAATATTCATAGTTGTAGGATTAATAAATAGGTAAATATTAATCCATCGACTCTCACCTCTGTCTATTTTCCTTGATCAGTATGTGATATTGATAGTGGGAGGTAGTGAGTCTCATGCTACTTGATATGAGATATCATAATAGACATGTGGATACTCATGTGATGGGTGGATCAAACTGTGATGTAAGATAAGTGATTGCATGGAAATTCACTTTTGTCAACAATCACTACCTTGGACATAATGGAGCATATGGTCCTTTGACCTAAGGCCACATGGTCATCCACATATGGTTAGTTAGAGTTTGTTACCACTTACATACCTGTGCTAGCCATGTATGGGTATATGGCATGTGGTTGCTCTAGACAGTTATATGTAGGGATGAGTGATCGACCAAGATGGAATTCATTACCTAGAGTGAACCGGGATAAGATCTTATGCTATCTAAGTTATTCTAGACGAATAAGTACCTGACCGAGTCAAACTTGACTTAATCAAAAAGGGTTTTGGTGCAAGAAAGTGTTTCTAGTAGAAGTCATGTTTTATCGAGAATTAAACTAAAGCTGAGGTCAAATGATTAAGGTAATTAGAGTTTAACTGACCTTGACTTTAGTCGATGTCAGGATCTTGCAATGAAGGGACATTGAGTGCATGGTAATTATGTTCTATGGTTCTTGCGAATCTACGGATAGTATTCATTTCCAATTGGGTAGTCATGACATCTATGCTAGGGGTCACTCACGACTTATGGAAACTAAATGTGATTAATTAGGATTTTCAAATTTAGCTTGGAAAGAGTTTCCAATAATATTAAGAGTTAATATTGTTTATTTCCATTACCATTTAGACTTGAACCTAGTAATTCACACACATAAGAGTAGCACCGACAATGATAATAATTAATTTAATTATTTAGTTAAAGTTTTTAATTAATTAATTAAATTAATTGAATTGAATTTTTGCTTGTACGAGGGGATCTAGCATATCCCAAAATCTAATCCAAATGTTAGGACTATAAAATATTAATTTGGATTTAATTTAATATGTGATATTAAGTTTAAGGACCAAATTAATATTTGCCATCTTTACTAGTTTGGATATGGGCCATGAGATGGACCATATATATGTAGTTTAATGGATGATGAAGAGCTTGGATAATTAAGTGCATTAGTGAGAAGGGGTTTATTTAAGTGTTAAATAAAGCCCATAAGACTAATTAGTGGATGTTATAGAGATAAGCCTATTTAAGAGTTAAATGAGCCCAAGCTTAAGCCCACCTACTAAAGGAGGTGCCACTAAAGCATGTGACATGGTGGCCATATAAGCATTGCTTTGCATGCTATGTGATTGCATGGTTGACAACATGGAGATGTGTCATAAGCATGCACTTTAAGTTAGTGGTAATTCTCTACATGCATGAGGTAGCTTATGTTACACTTAAAGTTAAAAAGTAAGTATATGCATGAGATTGCTTATCCTACACTCAACCTTGAGTTAATGGAGAATCTTTACACATGAAAATTAGTCTCTTACATACATACACTAAGTTAGTGGAGTTTCTATATACACTTCTATTATCACTTACATTTGAGAGACATTAAAACACTAAAATAAAAATAGGAGTTGAGTCTTCTTCTTCTTCTTCTTTCTTCTAAGTGTGTGAGTGAGAGATACAAGAGTTGTATTTCTTCATAAGTCCATTGTCATCATCCCTTGTGCAAGTGAAGGCTACATCTATCCAAAGGAGGCAAGAAGTCCTACATCATCCAAGTAAGGAGAGGAGCTTTAGCAAGCTTTTGGGTTACCATAAAAAGAGGAGCTTAAGTGGAGATTCTTCAAAAGCTTGGAGGCATTCCAGTGCCACTTGTGTGTTTTAAGCTAGAGGCTTCACACTTGGTCAACTAGGAGCTTATAGATTTGATTCAACCATTTCCTAAAGCGTATTGAGCATGCTACCGACATTTGGAGTTTTAAGAGTTACTAAAGTCTAGATTTAGGTCTCTTGCCATGATTTGTGTTTTGGTTGTTTTATGAATCTTTGATTTATGTTATCTATTCAGCATGCAAGTAATTAGTTGTGTAAATTAATATGTTGGGATCTTGGTAATTTTGGAATTTTTTCCTTTCATGCTCGGGTTACACACTAGGAAATTTTTTTGAAATTTATCTTAATTGGTTTTGTGCTCATACCACTCTTTCACTATATTCCTATGTATGTAATCAATTCCTTCAAGTGGTATCAGAGCCAAAATCACATAATTTACATGCTAAATGTTAAAATAATTACAAGAGTTGTGATTATGCTTGTTGTTAATTGCAAGAGTTGTGACTGAAGATGCTTTAAAATGCAAAGTACTGTCATGCACTGTACGAGGATACTGTTCATGTACTATACCAGAATACTATTTACAGTATTTGTAGTAATGTACTATTCATGGCATTGTAGCAGAATTTTGCATAGACACCATTTTTTTCTTGTTTGTTTGACTTTGCAAATGCATGATAATGTGTAAGAGTTGTATTTTATTAAATATTTGCTTGTCATACATGCAAGGAATGATCATGGACTTAGTTTACATCCTATGGTTTGTAATAATAATTAATTTTATTATTATTATTTTTAGTATGTAATTAAATGTTATTGACATATATTTAGGATGTAATTTTTTACCTTGGTATGCCAAGGATTGAATGTAAATTACAAGAGTTGTGACTTGGGCTTGAAGTGTTCAAGATGGTGGCCCATTCAAACCTTTGATGGCATAGATCAAGGCCCATGGAGACGGTGACAAGGAGTTCATAATTTGAAGGCTTTTCTTGGGCTAGGCACATTTGTAATTTATTTTAAGAGTTAGAATAGGCTTAGGAAAGGCCCATGATCACTCTTTATTTGTGCATCCATTTTGCATGTTCTATATATATATATGATAGATATGTTATAACATGCTATATACATATGTGATATGCATATATGAATGGATGTCATGCCATGTATGTATAAGATATATACAATTGAAATAGGCTAATGTGCAAAGTCAGACCTTAATAATTATAGACCCAAAAATCTTCCAAATTAAATTTAGGTCTAGGCTCTCCATTGGAGAAATAACTTATATGGTTTTGGGCTTGTGTATATCGGCTATGGACACAAAGCGATGTACATTAGACCTAAGAGATTCATATAGTGTTATTGTTAGGCATGAGATGTTGTGGGTGTATGGATACACTATGGGCCAACAATGGCAAATAGGAGTACCTGAGGTTTGTAGTATTCAAATCCATACATCACACTGATCCAATCGTGTGGACCTAACTAATGCCAAAGGCCAAGAATGGCAATGAGTACTTGAGGCCCGTAACATAAGGAGCTCAATTGATGGAACCTCATATGAGATGTGATGGATAAGAGTTTTCCACTTAATGAGAGCTATTATTCCAAGAATGGCAATGTGTACTTGAGGAATATTAGTGGCCCATTAAGAACTCCATCACCCACTAGAAATCCATCCAACAAGGGATTTCTGTTTCCTACTTTGAAACTGTAGGATTTGCCAAATTAGTGGGAGGCCATTATGATTGAAGACCAAATATAATGGTAAAATTCACAATTTCATATAACTAATTAATTTGGTCACTTTTCCAGAAACTTGATAATATGAGACCATCAAACCCACTCACAATTATACTCGACCAACATAGGCTCAAGGGCCCTAATTTCATAGATTGGCTTAGGAACTTAAAAGTTGTTTTAGCTTCAGAGAAAATACTTTATATATTAGAACAAAGCCCACTCGGACCACTTCCAAACAATGCTTCCCAAGAGGAGCAAATCACTCTTGATAAATGGAAAGATGATGATATACAAGCACGTTGCATCATATGGGCTTCCATGATCATTGAAATCCATTGGTAACATGAGAAGTACACAAGTACAAAGGAAATAGTACTTCACCTTCAAGAGTTGTTTGGTGAACAAAGTAGGACCGCTAGGTATGAGATATCTAAATGGCTTTTCTATGCTAAGATAAAGGAGGGAGAGGATGTGGGAGCCCATGTGAACTCCATGATTAGATCAATGGAGGAGTTAAAGAGTCTATACTTCACAATGGACTTCCACCTCTATGTGAATTTGATCCTTCAGTCCCTTCCTAAATCTATAGGGGAAACCATTGCCAACTTCCATATGAACAAGATAGAGTGCACTCTTGCAGAGCTTTTAAATATGCTCGTGACGGCCTAAAAGGTTATCCAAGGGAGCAAAGGGAAAGAGGTTGCCCTTATTGCCACTTCTAATAGGACTAATAAGAAAGGCAATAAAAAGAAGAAGGACAAGACAAGTGTTGTCAAGCCCACGGGTGGCATAGCCAAGAATAAGGGCAAGGCCATTGTGAGGGAAGAGCAAGGCAAAGGAAAGTGTTTCCACTGCTAAGGTGAAGGACATTGGAAGAGGAATTGTCCTAAGTTCCTTGAGTCTCACAAGACAAAGGGAAAGGGCAAGCAAGGAGAAGGTGAGGCTTTCTCTAATTTATGTGCTTCTAAATGTTCTAAAAGCTCATCCAATGCATGGGTATTAGATACCAGTGCAAGTTCTCACATTTGTTCATCCTTGCAGGATCTAGCAAATGAGAGGAGGTTGAGGCCCAATGAAGTGAACTTAAGGCTTAGGAATGGAGCAAGTATTGCAGCCAAAGCTAGAGGATCCACTTCAATTGATTTATATAATCATGTTTTGTTATTGGAAGATGTATTGCAAGTACCTAATGCCTATAAGAACATTATCTCTATTTCTAGTTTAACTAGAAAGGGTTATGAATTCCTCTTTTGTAAAGATGTATGAAAGATTCATTTTGGAAATGAATTGGTTGGCATGGGTTATTTAATACATGGTTTATATTATGCTGATAATATGTCCAATAACAATAAGCCTCAAACTAATGTGAATGACTTAAATATGATGCTAATTGAAAATGCTTCTAACTCAAAATATCTATGGCACTTGAGATTATGTCACATTGCGGAGGATATGATAACTAAGTTAGAAAAGTTAGGAATCTTGAGCAATCTTAAATTTGCATTTGATCTGACTTGTGAGGCTTGTCTTCAAGGTAATATTACTAGATCACCATTTGTTGGATAAATGGCAAGAGCTAATGATGTATTCGAGATCATACTTAGTGATCTATGTGGACCATTGGTGAAATGGCTACAGGTGGTTTCTACTACTTTATAACCTTTATAGATGATCTATTAAGGTATGGGCACTTGATTCTTATAAAGAACAAGAGTGAATCCTTTAAAAAGTTCAAAGAGTTCAAGGCCCAAGTAGAGAACCAAATTGGGAAAAGTATTAAGACTCTAAGATCATATCAAGGAGGTGAATACTTAAGTACTGAGTTCATTGAGTTCCTAAAGGAACATGGCATTACGTCACAACTCACACAGCTTAGAACACCTCAGTTGAATGGTGTGTCTAAGAGGCAGAATCGTACCTTATTAGATATGGTACGTTCTATGATGAGCTATACCAATCTTTCTATATCACTTTGGGGTTTTGCACTCCAAACAGCCTCCTACATCCTTAATCAAGTTCCATCCAAGTCTGTTTCTACCACACCATATGAGATATGGCATGGTAGGACACTAAGTCTTAAACTGTTAAGATTTAGGGGTGCCTAACTTTTATAAAAAGGTTGAAATCAAACAAATTGGATACAAAGTCGATTAAAGGATGGTTTATTGGATATCATAAAGATAGTTTAGGGCATTGCATTTATCTTCTTGCTGAACAAGTTGTTGTTGTAAGCAGAGATGTTATTTTCCTTGAAAAAGAGTTTTTAAAGGAAGGTGGCAAAGGTAGGAAGATAATGTTAGATGAGGAGTCATCTAAGGAAGCCCAATAAACTGATCAAATTGATATTGATCAACCCGAAGAGCCTATTTCCAGTTGAGAATATCATCACACTGACTCCTAGAAAGTCTAGTAGGGTATCTCATCCTTTGAAGAGATATGGCTTTCTTCATGATGTGAAAGAGTTGCATGTTCATGAAGAGAGCATTCATGTTGATGATCCTACTATATATCAAGAAGCTTTATCTGATAAAGATTCTTCAAGATGGCTTGAGGCAATGAGAATCGAAATGGATTCCATGTATGCAAACCAAGTTTGGACACTTATTAATCCTTCTGAGGGTATTATACTTATTGGGTGTAAATGGATCTTCCAGAGAAATATTGGTGTAGATGGGAAGGTAGAGACCTATAAAGTTAGGCCTGTAGTGAAAGGTTTTCGACAAAGGCAAGGGGTCGACTATGAGGAGACCTTCTCACCAGTAGCCATGCTTAAATCCATTCAGATTCTTCTTGCTATAGTTGCACACTATGACTATGAGGTTTGGTAGATGGATGTTAAGACTGCCTTCCTTAACGGTTATGTTGAGGAGGAAATTTTCATGGAGCAACCCAAGGGTTTTGAATTTGAGGAAAGCTCAAAAGTTTACAAGCTTAATAGATCAATCAATTGTCTAAAGCAAGCTTCAAGGAGTTGGAATCATCGTTTCGATAAAGCTATTCATTCTTATAGTTTCATTAAGAGCAAGGATGAGCCATGTGTTTACAAGAAGGTTAGTGGGAGCCAACTCACTTTCTTAGTCTTGTATGTAGATGACATTCTTCTTATTGGTAATGATGTCGGTAGGATGACCTCTGCAAAAGTATGGCTATCTAAAACCTTCTTGATGAAAGACAGAGGGGAGGCTAACTACATTCTCAGGATTCGAGTCTACAAAGATTGATCGAAGAGAGTGATAGGTTTTTCCCAAAGTATTTACTTGGAAAAGGTGTTGAAGAGGCTCAATATGCTTGATTCCAAGAGGGGTTTGTTACTTTTTAGGCATCCACCTATCCAAGGAGATGCCGCCTAAGATACCTAAGGAAATGGCGGAGATGGCTAAGGTTCCTTCTGCTTCCGCTATAGGGAGCCTAATGTATGCTATGTTGTGTACTAGGTTGGACATTGCCTATGCTATTAGTGTGACTAGCAGGTTTCAATCCAACCCAGGATTGGAGCATTGGGTGGCAGTTAAGGCTATCCTTAAGTTCTTGAGAAGGACTAAGGATTTAGTCTTGACTTATGAAGGAGATGATTTACAGCTTACAGGTTTTACAGATTCTGATTTCTAGTCAGATATGGATGATAAAAAGTCTATATCTAGGTTTTTCTTTACCTGTAATAGAGGTGCAGTGAGCTGGAAGAGTTCCAAGCCAAGTATCGCTATTTATTATCAATGGTTGATAATACGACTGACAAATTCTTTTAGTACATATGCTATAAAATTTTCATAGTCATAGGATTAATAAATGGGTAATATTAATCCATAGACTATCACCTATGTCTATTTTCCTTGATCGGTATATGATATCGATAGTGGGAGGTAGTGAGTCTCATGCTACTTGATATAAAATATCATAATAGACATGTGGATACTCATGTGATGGGTGGATCAAACTATGATGTAAGATAAGTGATTGCATGGAAATTCACTTTTGTCAACAATCACCATCTTGGACATAATGGTGCATATGGTCATTTGACCTGAGACGACACAGTCATCCACATATAGTTGGTTAGAGTTTATTACCACTTACATGTCACACCCATACTCTACTATAGGTACATTTGCATACATATTATGTTGCATTTACATATATATTGGTTAAGTTTAAGTGTAAGCTAGTATACATGGTTAGGCTAGCGTATCGAGTTAAGCCGTGACTTGTACTCAATCGAAGAGCGAGAATTTTTTATTTTTGATGTAACTCAAAATGAGTCAAATTATGAGAATAAAAGGGATTAGGACTTAAAATAAAATAAAGAGTCAGATTTAAAAAGTTTAGGATGATTTGGACTCAATTGAAACAAATAGATGTGCTAAAATGCAAAATTGAAAGCTTGAGGTTTAATAGATGAGAAAACCATTTCATTAAGGCTTAAAATGGATATTTGACCTTTAATATATCCAAATAAGATCTGGAATATTCTCAAATTCATGGCTTTAAAGAGAGCAGCCTTAGTTGTTAAGGAAAGAGAAAAGAAAAGCAAGAGAAAAAGAAAGGTTACGAAGAGGTTCTTAATTCTTCAAGTGGAGGTGACTTTTGCAAGCTGATTTTGAGGAATTAAAATCATTTCAGACCATTATTCATTAGCCATAAGTGCTCAGGTGATTAATTGGGTAACTATTTTGAGTGTTTTGGTTGATTTCAATTATGGTTCATAATATGTTGTTCTCGGGGTTCTAGAGGTCTGGTTTAATAGTCTCAGTGTTTTGATCATAACTTGATCTAGATAGCTTCAAATTGAGTTTTCTTTGATTCTGTAGAAACTTAAAAGAGTCCTATAAAACTTTGTCTCTTTGAGTTTGAGCTGAATAAGTTGGGAAGTTAGACTGATAATTGAAAACATTTTAATGCTTAGTCTGTTCATGCATGTTGACCTGGTTATATTCAGTTGTCCATATCTCATTCTATAGTTGTCAAAATTAAGTAAAATTTTTACAGAATTTAGCATACATATAGAAATAATAGTGATTCAAATTTGAGCTTGAGATTCATTTTCTACAAGTCAAGGAAATTTTTGTAAATTCAGCCTGAAATAGCCTTTTTAGAGTAAAAGGGGCAGAATTGTGAAATTGAGTTGGTTTATATATTTTGCATATCATATGGGGGATGCATGGTTAGGGTAGTATATGGGAATATTATATTAATGAATTTTAAATGAAATTTCATATTTTAGGTGTTGGAAAAGGAAAGGAAGGTGCTGGTGCAAATTGAACAAATTGGTGTATCGGTTGTGTTTATTTTGGAAAGCTATTTTATGAGTAGTTATTCAAGCCCTTTAAACCATCTTATAACAGCAATAAAATGAGTATTTTAGTGATGTTTAATGAACTGAATTGATATATTAAAATGGCTTCAATTCAACCTTGTTATACTTGAATTGCATAATTTAATTTTAAGCTTTAAAGGTTTCAAGTATACGAATTAAATGTGTTAATTCTATATGCTTTACTTTGTGACCTAGATTAAGATCATTTTTATTACTTGGTGATTGAAATGAGCTTATGCTCAACCTGATTTCACTTCTCTGAACTATAATAAAGATTGATTGATTTTGAATGGTTATTAAACCATAAATATGATAATGTTATTTTGATTGATTATTTGGTGAAAATGGTATTTGGTTTGTGTATTACCACCCTATATGAGTTGTTGGATGTGCTGAGATGATATATGCATATTTAAGATTGTGTTGGTTATAATTGCGCAATAAACAACAGTGCACTTGATTGCGGGGCGGTAAAGGAAGAAAGGTCGTACCGTGCTAATGTAGTTGAAGGGTTAGCCTTCAAGTGTGCCTAGAGAGTAAATTGGTGATGGCCAGTATGTTATGGTCGAGTTGTAATGCTTGTTTAGGGATGGTTAATACAAGTGAAAGATTGTATTAATGCTTGTAAAGGCGTGTGTTTTACTTGACTATGCTTTGTTTAAGTTTGAAAGCCAGACTAGCTTTGGTATTTCAAGTGGATTGCAATTTGATTTTAATTACTTATTATGCTGATTTGAGATAATTATTGTATTTGGCTTAACCAAATTATTTTTTGCTTGGAATATCTATTCATTGAGTAATTTTTGTACTCATTTTACTCTGTTTTATAAACTTTTTCAGATAACAGGGCTTGATAGTGGGTGGATTTAGCTAAAAGAGTGTGTATAGAAGTTTCAGATTAAGGTTGACCAACATCCTTGTTTAGAGAAGCCTTGTAATTTTGTTTTCTTAACTTTGTTTGTATAAGTATTGTAAAAGAATATGTTCTAAAGTCAAATGATGGTGGCTAGGCTTTATGTAAAGCAACTACATTTAAATGTGTTTTATATTGCTTGATGATGTTTAATCTACTATGTCTTTAGTTTGCAAAGATTAATACCAATTCAGTTTTAAAAATATGATTTTCGTATGTTACTTAATTATCTTATATTACAGATATCAATCATAAACTCATCAAATTACAGGAAGATTTTTTTATTTTCAATTATATTATTATATCAGGCTTTTCTTAGGAGGTATTTTAATTCTTTTAGCTAATATGATTATAATTATAATATAATTTGACGAAATTAGATGTTTTGATGAATGGTTGGTTTTAAACGTCCATCTCGGGCTATGTGATATGAGGTGTGACACTACATACCTGTACTAGCCATGTATGGGTATATGGTGTGTGGTGGCTTTAGTTGGTTATATGTAGGGATGAGTGATTGACCCAGATGGAATTCATTACCTAGAGTGAACTAGGATAAGATCTAATGCTATCTAAGTTATTCTCGATGAATAAGTACCTGACCAAGTCAAACTTGACTTAATCGAACAGAGTTTTGGTGCTAGAAAGTGTTTCTAGTAGAAGTCATGTTTTATTGAGAATTAAACTAAAGATGAGGTCATATGATTGAGGCAATTAGAGTTTGACTAACCATGACTCTAGCCGATGCCGAGATCTTGTAATGAAGGGACATTGAGTGCACGGTAATTATGTTCTATAGTTCTTGTGAATCTATGGATACCATTCATTTCCAATTGGGTAGTCGTGACATCTATGATAGGGGTCACTCACGACTTATGGAAACTAAATGTGATTAATTGGCATTTTCACATTTTGCTTGGATAGAGTTTTCAATAATAAAAAGAGTTAATATTATTTATTTCCATTGCCATTTAGACTTGAGCCTAGTAAGTCACACACATAAGAGTAGCACCGATAATGATAATAACTAATTTGATTATTTAATTAAAGTGTTTAATTAATTAATTAAATTAATTGAATTGGATTTTCGCTTGTGCGGGCATATAGCATATCTCGAAATCTAATTCAAAGGTTAGGACTATAAAATATTAATTTTGATTTAATTTAATATGTGATAATAAGTTTAAGGACCAAATTAATATTTGCTACCTTTACTAGTTTGGATATGGGCCATGAGATGGACCATATATATGTAGTTTAATGGATGAGGAATAGGCTTGGATAATTAGGTGTATTAGTAACAAGGGCTTTATTTAAGTGTTAAATAAAGTCCATAAGACTAATTAGTGGATCTTGTAGAGATGGGCCTATTTAAAAGTTAAATAAGTCCAAGCCTAAGCCCACTTACTAAAGGAGGTGCCACCTAAGCATGTGTCATGGTGGCAACATAAGCATTGCTTTGTATGCAATATGATTGCATGGTTGATAACATGGAGATGTGTCATAAGCATGCACCTTAAGTTAGCAGTCATTCTCTACATGCATGAGGTAGCTTATTTTACACTTAAAGTGAAAAAGTAAGCATGTGCATGAGATTTCTTATCTTACACTCAAGCTTGAGTTAGTGGAGTTTCTATATACACTTCTATTATCACTTACTTTTGAGAGACATTAAAACACTAAAAGAAAAATAAGAGTTGAGTCTTCTTCTTCTTCTTCTTCTTTCTTCTAAGTATGTGAGTGAGAGGTACAAGTGTTGTATTTCTTCATAAGTCCATTGTCATCATCCCTTGTGTAAGAGTTATGCAAGTGAAGGATACATCCATCCAAACGAGGCAAGAAGTCCTATATCATCCAAGCAAGGAGAGGAGCTCTAGCAAGCTTTCGGGTCACCATAAAAGGAGGAACTTGCTGGTAGAGATTCTTTAAAAGATTGGAGTCATTCCGGTGCCACTTGCATGTTTCAAGCTAGAGGCTTCACACATGGGGAGCTAGGAGCTTGTAGATTTTCATAAACCATTTCTTAAAGCGTATTGAGTGTGCTACCAAAATTTAGAGTTTGTAAAAGTTACTAAACTCTAGATTTAGGTCTCTTGCCATGCTTTGTGTTTTGGTTGTTTTATGAATCTTTGATTTATGTTGTCTATTAAACATGCAAGTAATTAGTTATGTAAATTAATGTGTTGTGATCTTGGTAATTTTTGAATTTTTACCTTTCATGCAAGGGTTATACACGAGGAAATTTTTTTGAAATTTATCCTAACCGCTTTTGTGCTCACACCACGCTTCTACTATATTTCGGTGTGTGTAATTAATTCCTTCAGTTTGCTTGTCTGCCCATGAAAATAAAGGAATTTTTTTATTTTAATGTATCTTCCACCCAATCTAGCTTAGAGTAAGTATTGCATTTTCTTTATCATTATTGTAACCTTTGGCTTAACCTAATCATTATGAATCACACAGACTTGAAAGCCTGGCAGCACCATGTTCAAGCAAGCAATGATGTTGTTAGTTTCAACTGGAATAGTGATAATTATGCCATTAAGTGGGAATTTGATTTTTTTAATGCATAGTGGAAGCATGCCTCCTAGTGGGTGGAACCAAGGTCTTCCCAGTAGTAGGGCAAAAGTTGGGGGAATGTCTAGGATGATGAATTATGTTATTGATTCAATGTCTCCCACAATGACTACTACCTTGAAAGTCTTGATGACTAGCTTCTTAGAGTCATTATAAGCTCAAATTATCATATTAGATTCCTCTAGGTCTTTAACATTCATCCCAAATTTGTGCAGTAGCCTTAGAGGGCAAACTTTGATAGTAGATCCATCATCCATTGTAATACATGAGGTCTTCTTAGACTTGACTACTGCTTGTATGAATAGAGGATGGTAGTGGACCCTTCTTCGAGAGGCAGATTTTCATCTGAAAAGGTGATTGTATTTTACGGAGCTTTCATCAGGGAAGCTATCATCTCATAGGGCGAGGTATTAGTGGCAATTTTTGCATCATCAAGTGCTCGGACCACGGCATCCCTATGCTTTTTAGAGGCCATGAGTAGATCCCATATGCTTGCTTGTGGTTGAGTTTTCTTAAGATGCTTGAGAACTATATCATCTTCTTCTTTGGCTATGGTTGTATCTCTTAACACTTCTTTCCCCTTAGATAGTTCCCTTTCCTTCTCAGGGGATTGATAAACTCTTCCACTACGAGTCACGTGATTGATTGAGAGTGGCAATTTCTTGGCTGCTTTATTACTTGATTCTTGATTAGCTGCTTTTGCATTGTTGTTTTTGTCTTAGACAATGATTTTAGAGTTATCAGGTTCCTGAATATCTTTATTCTTCTTAGCTTCTTCATCGAAATCAAACCATATGTCAAATCCCATAACTTACAGGCCTTGAGGTTGGGCAATTTTGATTATCCTGTCTTCATCATCAAAGTTTTGTCCCCATCTTGATGGCATAATGTCTTCTTTATGAAGGTGAGCAGATGAAGGTGCATTGTACTTGACTTTGCAGTCAAATTTTCCAAATGACTAATCCAGTAGATCCCACACTTCGAGCTTAGTTTTCTTACCTTTGAGGCTTTCATTAGATTATGTCTCATATGAATAATAGCAATTAATTACTTCACTAATCATTAGAAAGGCTATTTTTGTGGCTCTCCTTTCCATCATCAAATGAGAAGCGAATGCTCAGGGGATTGAAATATATTCAAAATTGGAAGGGTCTTGGTCATCCTCACTAGAGTCATAATAGTCAAGGATTAGGCTTTAGAATTCATCTTTTAAGATTATCAAGAATTTTTCTGCTTTAGCATCTTGTTCCTTTTGGGTTCCTAGGATGGTTTGACTTAATGGTTCAACAAGGGTTTTGGGCAAGCTAGAAGAGATCATGTTGACTGTTAGTGGATGCATAGTTTAGTAGTTTGGGAAAGGGTTAGTCTTTACATTGGGCCATTTCTCAGGGTCATCAATATTTACAGAATCAATGAGGTATTGGATTGCATTTTTAAGAGTTCTGCAGGTGTCAGTGGTATGGCCAGACATCAGATGGAAGTGGCAGAAAAGGTTCTGGTTGATTTGGAGAGGTAAGGGATTTGGTAGTGGTCTTGGTTCTCAAGGTTGTAGGAGGTTCTTTTGTTGAAGTTTTTGGAATACTTTGGATAATGGGATATTAAAGTTTGAGTATCTTTTTGGTGGTTTGTTGATGACATTGACTAATGGTGGGATGTAAGTATTTAGTTAGACTTGGTTTATCTCAGCAGTTAAAGTTAAGGTGTTTGGGTTTTGGGTGTTGGGTTGAGTGTTTTGATGGAACATGTTTATGGGTTGTTAGGATTCCTCATCTTCAATTCTGATCTTGACTTGGTGAAGGGCTCAAAAGTCAGAGTAATAGGCAAAGAGCATTTATTTTCTGAAGTAAGGCAGTGCACTTTTGATTATCAGTTATATATATTCATCCTCATGGGGGGCAGTTCCTCATCTTAACTGCTTTAGCTCACCATCTTACAACATAATCAGAGAAAGACTCATAAGGCTTCTATTTAGTAGTTTTTAGAATTTTATGGGTCATATCCAGCTGAGTATTGTATTCATATTGCTTGATGAATTTCTAGGTCAATAGTAACCAATCACTTTTGATTTCATCCTTAAGATATGCTCTCGGTCCCTCCTCCACTGATGTGAAAAAGAACTAGACAATCTGTGATTCTATGAGTTTGGTTGAAGCCATGAAGGTGGTGTATTATCTCAAATGGACCTTTGGATCACTAGTACCATCAAATTTGGAAAAGTCATCAAGAAATGGTTCATCTCTGAATAGAGCTAGATCAGTCAAGCTTTTAGACTCTCGAGACCTTTTATCTTTGAAAGAAAATTCCAGTTGAGCTGTTATATTGGCTAAGAGTTTGACCTCCCCTATCGATTCAAGCTTGGTCATATCAATAATTTTAGCAGCTTGAAGCTATGGTGCTTTCCTAAAAACTCTATAGTATTCATCATCATCATCAGCTTGCATAGGAGTATGAAGAATGCCCTTTCCATTATCCACTTTTGGATGCACGGATGTATAAGCTTTGTTCATTGGGCTAGCATCATGATTCCCCTTTCGGGTGTTTCTAGCTTGAGTGTTAGTGGCTTTAATTTGGGCTTGGAGGATCTCGGCTATAGTACCATTAGTTTGCAAAATCTTAATTCCATTTTTCAATCTATCTTTGAATTATTGGAAAAAAAGTGTCTTCTTGGTCACTCATGTTGAGAGCTGTGTTTCTCCACATTAGTGAGACAAAGTAAACAAAGGATGAATAATGTATGCATGGTCTATTCCTGCAAGAGAAAAGGGTGAGCACGTATGCATGGTGTGCTCATGCACAATCCTTATTATGATGAATGCAAATGGTTGTAAAAGAACATGGTTAGTGTATGTTGTCTATATGCATGTTATGTATGCATGATTAAAAGAATTTTTTGAAGTTGGTTAGTGTTTCCTACACAAAAAGAAAACTAAACACAAGCAAGCTCTCTCTTCCAACCTTATTGCTCTATAAGGTTATTCAGTCAATCCATACATGCCCGCATGTGCAGGGGTTATGGTTAATAAAAGGGGCCCAAATTTGTGTCCTGCATTGGTATTTGATATGTTTATGAAGAGGCATGAAAGCATTGTTTGATTGCTTATAATTTGATTCTTTCAACAAAAATGTCTGCAATCTAGTAAAATTCCTCACCCATTCGTTTGATCTGATAAGGAAAAATGGACGACACCTCATAGGTTCCATCATAGAAAGATGTCACTATCCGCCAGTTTTCACAGGCTATCCAGACTGAGGTATATGATTCTTATCATTTCTCGTACATCGAGCTTGTATGAGGCAAACAAAGACCACAAGGGTCTAAGTGTAAACATTCTACAATAATGGACGTAATAATGCCAATTTGTGATAGAAATAAGAAGTGCCATGGCACTTGTAAATACCAGGTCAAACGGATAGCATCAGGACTAGCATGCAAAGCTTGGTGGGATACTAGTGGAGGTTTGTACTGGTTTATTTACATCAGCTGATTCTAGGGTATAAGGCTAAGGGCTCCTTTAGTGAGAATCCCCCCCCCCCCCCAACCATAGCTAGGGTTATGGACTCCAGTCAGTGAGTCAAGCATTCTTTTGATAACTCGTGAGAGTCGAGCCTAAAGGTGACGAATCCAAATCAATCACCCCATGACTCGAGTGGAACAATGGTGGATCACTTTCCTTCGTCATCGGCATAGGGACCAGTTGTGCACGTTTGGTGTGTTATGAAAAATGCAATGGTGAAGGGCTTCATGCGATTAAGCATTGTATAATGAGAACTAGTCATTTTTGAATTAATCTTTCTTACTAGAGATCCCTAGTGGAGTCACCATTGTAAGCGACTGAGGAATGGGATGATTTTTTTATTGTATTTTTAGGATTTTATGGCATTAGCACATCCATTCTATTTATGGGACAAGGACAAATGATCGGTCTCGAGGGGAAGCAAGACATTTTGTATTCGTAGAGTCGCCACCCAAGTTTTGGAAAATCGAGAAAAATGTAAGGGACGACATCGGGTCACTCAACGAGTATCATCCCCAGCAAAGATTTTGAGTTCGGAAGATCACATCTACTTTTTGTCTATTTCTCATTATATGATACTCAATACAGGGCTACCGCATTACCTTAATTTTGGTATGACAGTTCATATATGCGCATTCACATAAGCTCATGACAACAATGGAAAGTAAAGAAATTAATTACAAGGCTTTCCTAGTAAAATACATTTGAAAGAGAAAGAGCGTGAAAATGTAAATCTAGCCCTAATCTAGAATGCACCTGCAAAATAGAAGTTAGCATAACTATATGTGATTCTATCCATTAATCCACTAGGATAGCAGATAGGCAAAAAATGCTTGATCAATGAATTGTGAAAAAGTTGATAGATGTATATATTCATGTGCACTCACAGGATTATTTAAATGAAAATGAAATGTTTGCTAAAAATTGTAAAATATTCCTAAATGATGAAGAAATGAACGGGGATGCATAGTTGCATCATTGGACCATAAAATGGAGGCTCTAGCTCGGGGATGTGAATTTTCACATTATTTAATGCGAAAATAAAAGAAAACACTTATATTCATATTGAAGAGTAAAAAGATGCAATTTTGATACAAAAAGTGTAAAATGGTGATTTTGAACATTAAGGATGCATTTTGAATGCAAAAAGTGGTAGATTTATTTCAGAATAATATAAAATGCAATTATAATGCAAAATTAGTGATTTTATTGAAAATGACATTTTTTAACGCTTTCTGGATGCAAAATGCAAAATTTTGTGAAAAATGATGATTTTTCACTTAAGTTGCATAAATGATACGGGACTAAGTGTTTTGACATGACTTTCACCAAAGAGGTGTTAAAAGCATGCAAAAGATGCATAATGTAAAAGGTGATAAATTTTGTATTTTTGAAAATAAAGAAGCACGCTTGATGCAAATAATGATATTTTTATTTATGATATGCAGAATTATAATAAAAATGCAAAATTTATTATAAAAACATGATTTTTATGATAAAAATGATGCAATTTTGATGTAAAGTAATACTTTTGTGATTTTCACATTTTGGCGCTAGAGGATGCAAAATGATAGTTTATGAACAACATGTAGTATGATAATTTAATCAACATGTAGATTACCAGTCTCACCACACAATCACGATAATTTTCACAATTGCTAGCGACAGTAAAATAAAATGCAGTACGATAAAACAAATATGCAAAAATGATTATTTAGTCCTGAGACTCGATTGAGCTTGTTTTGTATTTTTAGAAGCTTTAGTTTTGCGTATAGATTAAGTCGTCCTTATTGAGAGGTTTAAAATGACGTGTAGAATGCTAATTCATATACCATTGAAGCGTGCTTTGGCAAAGATAAGGCCCGGTTTTGTTAAAATCGGTCTAAAAATCTTAAAGGAATGAGTAAGACAAACTAAAAATGCGTGCAATGGGTTTTTAGAGTCTTCAAATTTGTAATATTTTAGTATATTTTTGTCACCCCTAAAAATGGGGGTTTAGGGTCCTACTTATAGGCAAATTAGGTGTTTTATGTACCGGGCGAGTCTAAGAGCGCGTGCTAGGCGCATAGAGCACACGTCAGAGGTGTGTACCATGCCTATGGCATGTGGAGCACACACTTAAGGCACGTGTCATGCACCTTGGGTGTGTGACACATGCTCTCCTCGGCGCACCGAAGCATTTAGACGTATTTTAGGCACTCCCAAGGGCAATTTTAGCAAGGTCAGATTAATATTCAAGGTTTTATGACTTTTCAAACGTATATGTGATGTTCGTTTTATCAAAATTAGCTTCCTTTTTTCACAAAATCATGCCTCGATCTCACAAGACAAGCATCAAATCGATAATCTGCATGTTTGCATGAAATGCACGTTTCACCTTTCTAGAAGTTCATATTTCATAAGATTAAGGCTTCACCCAATGATTCAGAGTCTGACTTGTCATCCTGGAAGTCTAGTTTAGGATTTTGACTGTTTTTTAGGTTTTTGCACGCTTTAGAAATGGTATGAATTAAATAGACTCTTGTCATTATTTTTATCATCAAACCTTTTTAAGGACAGTCAAAACTTGATGTATGATGATTTCAATAATAATGAATGACTAGGGATAAATAATAATATGATTTATATATAACCTATGAGTTTTACTATCAAGTCACATAGTTGATGACCTTATGAAGAGTTGATTATTCAAGTAATTATTATGAAAATGCCTTTTTATTAATAAAATCAACATATGAAAAGTCAAAACATGGTCATACATGATTGACCTAGTGCATATCACTAACACATTTAAGTCTCATTAGGAGGATGAGCTTTAAGAGGCTTGACATTAACTCTTAGTCATTGAGACTTCTTATATTTATGAGCTTAAGTCTTATCACCTTTACTATAAGCTAAAGTATAATTAAGTTCAACTTTGATAAATCTTGAGTAAGTTATTGATGAGGAGGCTCCATATAAAAACCCTAGACCATAGGTATTACCATGAAATCTTTGAGACTCTGAGAGACTATTGAGAGTCTCTTTCCTTTTTTGAAATTTAGAATTAGAATTTCTCAATTCCAAATCTTCTTTTGAAAGCTTTTCATTTTCATTATTAGCTTTCTTAAGTTCACATTTTAAAGGGAAGAGGTTTTCAAATCATTTACAAGGTTGCTCATTGGACAAAATAACTTTTAAAAATTCATTTCAAATTCTTAAGTTATTTTGACATTTTTAAAGCTTTAGTTTGTAAAGCATTTTATTTAAAAGTAAATTTTTTACTTAAGTATAAGTTTGCTTACAATAGAGCTCACATCATCATCGTCGTCGTCATGGTCATCATCGTCGTCATGGTCATCATCGTCATCATCACAATCATCATAAGAAGAATGAGAAGTAAAGGTTACCTCTTTATTGTCCTTAAGTTCCATGAAGTAAAGGTTGGTCACTTTTTGTTGCTCATTTTCATTTTCTAAATTGGAGGATTCATCCCATGTAGCCTTAAAAGCTTACCTCTTATCCTTTGCTCCCTTGGTCTTAAGCTTCAACTTGGGGCACTCACTTCTAATATGACTTGATTTCTTGCGTACATAGCAAGTTACATCTTTAGCCTTTTTTCCATCAATCTTCATGTTGTCTCTTTGCTTGGAGAGATTCTTCATTCTCAATAGCTTCTTGAAGCTTCTAGTGATCATAGCAATTTCATTATCATCTTTATAAGAGTCAATACAACTCTCATCTTCATTGGCTTATAGAATGGCCTTCAAGGCAATTTCTTTCTTCTTCTCACATTTTCTTTTTCTTATCCTCTCTTTACTTTGTGATGAGCTCATATGTTAAAAGCTTTCCAATAACAATGTTAGTGAAAAGCTTTGATAGATCATGAACTTCTTTTATAGAAGTGACTCTAGATTCCCAATTCTTCTTAGGTAGGATTCTTAGAATATTTATGTTCACTTGCTCTCTTATGTAATGCTTACCATGCTTTTTGAGAGTTGTGAGAAGTGCATTGAGTTGGTTGGTCATTTCTGTAATGGTCTTTAAGACTTCATCTTAAAAAGCTCATATTCAGATAAATGAAGTTGAACTTTCTTTCTTCTCACTTGAATATTACCTTTATAATGATTTCTAAGAGTTTTTTGAATCTCCTTTATGGATTGACAATGTTGTATCTTGCCTCCTTCTTCTCTTGACATTGATGCAAGCATGATGATTATGGATGAGCTCATCTCTCGAGTTGGTGTTCGTTGATACAGGGATTGAAAGTTTGTATTCTCAAGACCCATTATCCCATTGTAAGTATTGCCATAAAAATTTCCTTTCCTTTCAATGTAAAATAGCTTTTATGGGATGTTTTGCATAAGGTAACATTACATAGTTGGATGCCCTCTTTGGCATATCTCATAATTATAAGAAATATCATGAACGTTCATATATTTATCCCATTTATCTCCTTCTATTGAGCATTAAGTATAACATTCATCAGAGTAATTCTACTCATCCCTGTTATCCCCTTTGTTTTATTTTTCATTGTATGCGCCATCTCCTCGAATAAGTCTAAAATCTCCTTAGCCATCTTATTCATAATGGATTCCTCATATACTACATTAATGTTAAATCTAAATGACGTATTAATGCCCTTCTAGAATGATTGCACCAAATCCCAAGATTGAATAAGTTATGAAGGATATTGCCTTTAAACATCTTTAACAGAGTCCCAACACTTAAATAGTGTTTCCTCATCTTACTAAAAGGATAACTTTATCTTAAAGTCATTGGTGGTTATCATCGGTGGAATAATTAAAGATTAGTCTTGATGCATGTTGTTGATTTAATATAATAAAAGGCTTTTGATATTCGTAGGATTTTGGCCATTGTTTTGCCACTCTTCACCTCAATTATTTCCATTTCAAACACAAATATTGCCTTAAATAATTTAATTCGTATTGGCTTTCTAGGTCATAGAAGAAACAAAATCAAAGTATCTAAAACTAAAAATAAAATGCTTACATCAAATAATTCTGAGTTACGACTAATATCAAAAACCTATCCCTCACAATGATGCCAAAAACTTGATGTGATCAAACCTCGAGTACACATATCACTCAAGTAATATAGTGAGTAATTAGAGTACCGTTCTTATAGAGATATGTGTTAAGAATTATTTTACTTAGTTATTTACTTGTTTAATCTAATCAATTAAGTTTATTAAAATAAACTTAATAAAAACAAATAGAAAACAAACTTAAATTAACTTATGAAAACAATCAATGCAGTGTAATGTACTAGAGCTTCTCCATTCACTTAGATCCTTCGCCAACTTACTTATCCTAACCTAACTAAGAGTTGTGCATATGATGCTACCACGTAATTTATTATAGGTATTTTCAAGAAATTATAAGGTTTTTTTGTTAATTCAATTATTAACTATTGGACTCTTGCTCTCACAAAGATTAACTAAATAAATCCTAAACTAAACTTAAGCACAAAAGGTAAACATGCAATACTGGTATTCAATAGTTATCTCTACTCATTATTGAAGTTAGTAGACTTTGTTTTAGGTTATTAAGTATTAATCTTATTTTGATCTCAAATACTTAACCGATAGTAATTAAATTATAAATAATGAAGAACCAAAGCATATTTCATGTTATGCAAGAGAAATCCTTGATAATATATGTAAAGATCTAAGACATCACCAAGCTACTAAGATAACTTTAGCATAAAAGATGTTTAGCTACTCATGTTAATGAATACAAGACAGCAAATCATGGTAACTTTAGCAAACACAATAATGGAATAAAAAGAATAAGAATAGCTCCATAATTCCCCTTGAATGAAACTCCTTTACTTTAGCTCCACCTTTATAATTTTATAATCTATGCTAAGTAATATAATCCAAAGTGTTTATGATTAAGAACGATGTAAATGACGAAGAATGCAGATCTAAATGGTGTTAGATCATGATTTCCATGCCCCAAAGGTCCTTTATATTGTAGTTGCTTGTCCATATTGAAGTTAGACTTGAAAAGTTTATTCTAAGTGGAATTAGGATTCTTTGATAAAGCTAAAAAATCTTCCTCTTTCGATGTGCACATGTGCACATCCATGCTTACCTTGAAAGAAAAAGGGAAATTGCAAGGGAACTTTTGCAAGTAGAAAGCTTGGTGAACCAAAACCTTGCATGCATGGAATAAACTTTCATATCACCTTGAATACTTAAAAAGAAGGCATTTGCATTTTGGGAAAGCTAGATCAAAAGAAAGGAGGGGCTGTATTGAGGAAGAGTACAAGAGACAACACTTGAGGGTTCATCGGTGCACAAGAAAGTTAGAGAGGATCATTTACTTTCTTACTCTTAAAAAATCTTATACGTTATTCTCTTGGCTATTAGTTGAATATTTGATTTCATGCATGCAGATGTTAGAGTGATTTTGGGAATGATTTAAGTAAAGGAAATGTTGTTGAGTATGTTAAGGATGTAAACAAGATTTTTGCTTGAACATAAATTAGTAAATTTTAGTTTTAGGAGCTAGGGTCATTGAATTTTGATATTTGACGCATAAGAGCCACTACAAGAAATTAATGATATTGAAATGAAAAATAGAAACAGAAATTTCCGTTTCAAAATTTAGAAACGAAAAATAAAAATTGCTACAAAATTTATAAACGGAATTAAAATCCGTCGCTATTTGTTGGTGGAAAAAAAGGGAAATAGAAACGGAAATAGCGACAGAATTAGGGATGGAAATTGAAACAAACAAGTGTTCCGTCACAAATTTATGGCAGGAATATTGGTGTGAAAAAATAGAGTGGGATTTAGCTAGGGAAATCTCCGTTTCTATTTTAGAAATGGAATTATTCCGTCCTATATAGAAACAGACTATAAATCCATTTCTAAATTTAGAAATGGACTGCTGCTCTGTTTCTAATTGGTAACAACGGACAATGATTCCGTTTCTATTGTTTCCAATTTTAGAAATGGATTAGAAGTCCGTTTCTAAATATTGAAATGGATTAGAAGTCCGTTTCTAAATTGGAAATAGTTCCAATTTACAGTCATCAGTACTACATCCATTTTAGGCGAGTCTTTTTGGTTACGGGTTCATTAAAATATGTGAATTTTATATTCAATTAAGTAGATTATATAATAAATTTTTAAAAAATCGTTAAAAATAAAATTAGTCTTAATCCAAATTCCATTACTTAAAATAATTAGTTTTTTTATTGGAGATAATACAATTTTGCTATAATAGATCTATAATAATTTTGAAAGAATTAATTTTACAATTTATATTGAATAAATTATAAACCTAATTTAATAAATTAACTTAAAAATTAAATAGGACTTTAGTTTTTAACTTACAAGTAAATTGAAAAATTATTTACAGAAACTTAAAAATTTGGAAACGGACTGATTTTCTGTTTCTATATTTAGAAACAGACTATAGTGCCGTTTCTAAATTTAGAAACAGACTACAATGTCATTTCTAAATTTAGAAACGGATAACAATTCCATTGCTAATATTTAGAAACAGACAAAGATTCCATTTCTAAAGTTTCAAATTTTATAAACGGATTATGGTTCCGTTTCTAAATATTGAAACATAGTAGTAATCCGTATCTAAATTAGAGATAATTTTCTTTACAATCATCGTTACTACAACCTGCGTTTTTTGGTTGCAAGTACGTTAAAATAGGTGCATTTTATATTCAATAGTAGATTATATAATTAAGTTTTAAAACTTATTAAAAATAAAATTAGCTTCAATTCATACTTCAATTATTTAAATAATTATTTTTTATTGGAGATAATAAAATTTTTACAATAGATTCATAATAATTTTGAAAGAATTAATTTTACAATTTATATTAAATAAATTATAAAACTAATTTGAACTAATTAAATTTAAAATACATATGTAATAAAACATTATATTTTAATTTACAAGTATATATTAAAAATGATTTGTGAAATTCAACTTAAAAATTTAGAAACGGACTGCTTTTCTGTTTCTAATTTTTGCAATGGACTGCTGTCATTTCCGTACCCTAACTCTAAGTAAATTTGTATTCATTATACATTGCATTTATATACATGTTGATAGAATTTAAGTATAAGCTAGTAATTGTAGTCAAGTTAGTGTATCGGATTAACCGTGATTTGTACTCGATCAAAGAGTGAGAATTTTAAAATTTTGATGTAACTCAAAATGATTAAAATTTTGAGAATAGAAGGGATTTTGAATAAAAATGAAGTAAAGGATGAGAATTAAAAATTTTAGAATGATTTGGACTCAATTGCAACAAATAGTCGTGCTAAAATGCATAATTAAAAGCTCGAGGTTTCATAGGTTACAAAGTCATTTCATTAAGGGTATAAATGAATATTTTATGATTTCACTTATCCAAATTGGACCTAGAATCTTCTTTAAATTCATGGCTATAGGCTTATATGTAGATATAATCAAAATAGAAAGATGAAAGCAAGGCTTACCTTAGAAAAGAAAGGGAGAGGAAAAGAGAGAAAGAGAGAAAACTGGGGGCTGCAAACTTCTTCAAATTTTTGCTTACTTTTTAAGTTCAAATTGATGGTATCAAACACTTTTCAGGCTCTTATCTTCCTATTTAAAGGCTTTGGTGATTAATTGGTAAGTAATTTATGAGTTTTTGGTTGAATTGAGTTAGGTTTTCCATGCTGCAGATTTCGGGTTTTATATGTCTGGTTTGATAGTCTCAGTATTATGATCATAACTTGAGTTATAGAGCTC
>CATIWM010274847.1:0-11995 GCA_949671775.1 Mallotus repandus
GTAACCCTAAATTGGTACAGGATAAAAATTTATTTTAATTATTTATCTATAAAAAATATATACATTTATCACTTTATTTATCAAATAAAACAAATGGATTTATCACGTAAAATTAATCAAAATCTATATAACTAATAAATAATAATAAAAAAAAATTATCAATTAACTAAATTTTGTCCAATCAAATTTAAGAAAAATCAATACAAATTGAAATAAAACAAAGAAAATTTGACGGAAATTAATCGGAATTCTATATTTCCGATCGGATTTCTAGATTTCCAATCGGAAATCTACTATTCTGAATTTTTTTTAACATTTAATTACAAAAAGACCCTTGAAGGAGAAGAAAACTTTCAATTTAGTCCAAAAAAATGTAATCAAGCCTTAGAATCCGAAACTAAAATATTAGAGACTCATTTGCTACGAGTTTTCATCATCGGAGTCCTCTTTCGCATCCATGCTTTAGTCATCCCGAAATTGGGTGCTTACAGAGCCATGAAGCAAAGGTTGGCCACTTCTTATTGTTCCTCTTCTCTTTTGAATATAGAGGAGTCATCCCAAGTATCCTTGAAAGCCTTCTTTTATACTTTGCTCCCTTATTCTTGAATTTGAGTTTGGGACACTCACTTCGAATGTGACCTGATTTCTTGCATTCATAACAAGTAAATTCTTTGGCTTTCTTCTTACCATCTCATTCATACTTTTTGTTGTCTCTAGTTCTTAAGGAGTGTTTTTTTCTCAAGAACTTCTTGAAGTTTCTTGTGAGCATGGCAATTTCATCATCTTCATCACTAAAATCTTCAATGTTTTCTTCTTCACTATCATTTTGTGAAGCTTTTAGTGCAATGCTTTTCTTCTTGTCTTCCTTCTCTTCTTGCTCTTTACCTCTTTACTTTATTGTAAGCTCATAGGTGAGAAGCTTTTTAATAAGCACATCGGTTGAAAGAGTTGAGAGGTCTTGAGCTTTCTCAATTGAAGTAACTCGAGATTCCCAATCCTTCTTAGGTAGGATTCTTAGAATTTTGTTGTTCACTTCTTCCTTGGAGAAATGTTTTCTAAGTTTCTTAAGGGTTGTAAGAAGAGCCATGAGACATTTTATGATCTCCTTGATAGATTCGTGTGGCTTCATTTTGAAGAGTTCATACTCATACATGTGGAGTTGAACCTTCTTGCTTCCAACTTGTACATTGCCTTCATAATGGTTTTCCAAGGGCTCCCACATTTCCTTGGCAGAAATACATCGTTGAAGCTTGTTACTTTCTTCTCTTGTCATGGAGGATGCTATAGTGATCATAGCCTTTTTGTTCTTGATGTTTTCTTCCTTTTGATCATTGCTCCATTCGTCTTTTGAAAGAATAGTGATTACACCAACTTTGGTAGCTTTAGGAGGTTCCCATCCTTTTAAGACACTTTCCCAAAGTCTAAATTCATTATTTAGATATAGCTCCATTTTGAATTTCCAATTTAGGTAATCACTACCATCAAAGAAAGTCTAAGAGAGGAGGAGTTTTGATTTTCACTTCCTATGATCTTGTATTCTAGCAATGAAGTTCCTAGAATTCAAGCTCTGATACCAAATGAAAATGCCTTAAAGAGGGGGGGGGGGGGGGGGGGATGAATAAGGCAAGTGAAGGATTTTAGAAAAAAAAAAGAATTTAAGTAACAAAAAAAAATTGAAAGAGAGTAGAGTAGGAAGAACAATGAACACAATGATTTAAGGAGTTCGGATTCAACAACAATCCTACGTCTCTACCTAACTTATCCAAAAGTTAGGATTTTCAATCACTCAAAAATATAGCTGTTGGAGATGTCAAACATGTCTCCAACGTATCTTTTTCAAATTAAAAAATATGACAGTTGGGATGTCACCATAGCAGCAAAGCTTCAGTCGCAGCCTACTGTTCATCTCATAATTCAAAAATATGTCCGTTGAGTTGTCACCATAGAAGTAGAGCTTCAGTCGTAGGTTACTATTCATATAAGCTTTCTATCATTGTACAAGCTTTGCTTCAGTCGTAGGTTACTATTCATTTAAGCTTTCGGTCATTATAGAAGCTTTGCTTCAGTCACAGGTTACTATTCATCTCAGCTTACTATTCATCTCAGCATACTATTCACTAAATTTTCACTTGGCTTCCATTTGAGTCCTAACTTATACACACTTAAAATAAACATATTAAATGCTCAAAATTAAGTTTTTTAAGATCAAAATCAAGATTGATTATTGCTAAGGTCAACAATATATCTGAAAAATAATCGAGGGGAATCAGACCTCATTGAGTGAATCATTATTATATATATGCATGCAACTTAAGGGCACAGACACTCAAGCATCAGTATAATAATGTTTGGGTATTTATATTTATTTAGTTTATACATGCATTTCATGCAGATGCTCTAAATTTTTTTTTTTTATCAACACAACAGACAGAAATAAGTGGAGGATCAGAGCAGAACCTTAAGAATTTCATAACCTCAATCACTGAATCTCATCGACCAATAGGCCTATTTGAATCCAAATAACACTTCTCTTTTCCAATTGGGCAGTGAACCGGCCCCGAGACCCTGAAAGGTCAACCAAGCTACCGCAGCACCTCTGCCGGTATGACTGGCCCCGAGACCCTAAAAGGTCAACCGAGCTACTATAGCCACACCCCTCACTATCCACAAATCTCAATAAATCATTTTAACCATATCTTAAACCATATAATCTCATATTAATCAAAATTTCATAACCTAGCATCTGGCACACTGGTGCGCACACAGTTCTAGTATAGCTCACTAGGTAGCACACTCTACAACTATCATCCAAAATATCATATAAAAAAAATAAAATAATAAAATCATATTAAAATATGAGCAGCATCCAAATTACACAATTAATATTCACACACACACACACACACATATATATATATATATATATGAAAGCATATATATATAATAATAATAATAATAATAACAACACAATAATAATAACTAAAAGTTAACATAGCATATTAATTCATTTTTATCGAAATATGGATGCCAATAACAATTTCTACATGCAATGGATATATATAATAATAACTCACAAGTAGAATGCGGTCCTCGTTACTGACTCAATTGACCCTGTCCTATGGGCCCTGCTCTCAGCGCGGCTATAGGAAAATAATAAAAGATAAATAATTAGGATTAAAATCCTAACCTTATACATTTTAGATTTCTAAGGAAAAACTCGATCTAAGACACGACTCTAATAAAATTCAAAACTTAAAACAAACTGATGTCACGTTTTATGAGAAATCTATCAAAAATTCGACAGAATCTTCTCTGTAAAACGGACATAACTCTACTAAAAGTAGAGCCGCTACTGTTCAAAATTACACTTCAAAACTATCCACAACTCAATATCTCGGGTTTGGCCCCCGAACTACACTTTATGCCCAATCGAGAACCAACACAACAACATATATAAAAACAATATAATTTTTCTCAAATCACTAATATATCATAAAAATTTAGTTAACTAATACAATTTAATTTATTTAAATAATTAAAATATAAAGAAAATTTATTTCCAAATAAATAATAAAATTCTAGTTTATAAATAAAATTTCGTTAATGGAATCAAATTTCCATTTTACCACTAAATTAGCATTAATTGTAAATAACTATCTAAACCACTCAAATATATCATAAAAATAATAAAGGACTCATTTAAGCTTGAAAATAATAAATAAATTTATTATTTGTTTATTTTTTCAAAATTACTACTAATTAACTAAAAATTGAAAATTAATTATAAAAATTATTTTCATACTTTTATTATATAAATTCAGTCTAAAACAGAATAAATAAAAATAAATTCAATTAAAATTGAATAAACAACAATATATATATTTTTCTCTAAAATGTAATTTTAAATATAATCTTTCAAAAATTCATATCTTAAAGTCTACAACTAATTTCATAAAACTCTATTTACAAAGTTTAATCTACACATTTAATAGTATTTAATAAAAATATAAAAATATCCGGGTCGGAACAGTAACTAAGTTCGGAATAGTAACCCAAAATCCAACCATCTCAGAAAATTATGAACCATACATCAATAGAAAGCTCTCGACCTCAATTTCATTTTATATAACCGCAACAAATCCTAATTCTAAATCAAATTATAGAAATTGGCTGAAATTGCAGAAAATGTTTTACCTCAAATCGTGGTGGCTGTCGGCGTAGATCGGGTCAATTGATGGAGGGAAAACGTTGCCTGGAGAGAGACGAATCCAACGAGACCGGCGGCGAGGTCTAATGGCATTGGAGCCGGCGACGACAACCTTTTTTGTCTTGGTTGGCTGAAAAAAATGAAGGAGAAGAGGAGGAGGAGGTGGTCAGATGGAAGTGGGTGGTTGTAGGCGTTGTTCGGAGCTGCTGGCGGCCAACGATGGTGGCTGGAACCCAGAGGTGGTGGCTGGTCGGGAGGGAAGAAGAAGAAGAAAGAAATTTTTCTTTTACAAATTCATGTAATATTTTTAAAATTAAAATTCCTCCCAAATTATACATATATATATATATATATATATATATATAAACATACTCTTAATAATTATTAAAATTTACTAATATACTCACTTAACAATAACTTCATAAAAATAATAATTAATATTCAAAAAAATTCATAAGTTAATTTTAATAAGAAAATACGGGTCATTACACTTTTAGAGCCTATGAATGTCACTACTAGTGAGATTTATCATTGTTCAACTAAAAAATATAATACCCTCCAGGGAATAGTAGGGGATTCAACTTTCAAGTCAATGAGGGAAAATTTGTCAAAAATTTAAAATAGAAAAAAGTACGAATAACTACATGGGATTTCACTTGTTTTCACTTAGAGGTATGTGATATTTTTGCGATAAAGAGCCAACCTATGATTTAGTCCATTAGCAATTAAAGACAATTGATACTACAACCGTTAGAAATAGTGACATGACATGAGTAAAATTGAAATTTCGTACTAGTTAGAAATTTTAGCCTCTAATTAAAAATGAATGAAATCACAAAGTAGCTATTTGTACTTATTTCACAAGTTTATTTTATAATAAATTGACATGTTTTATTTAAAAATGTTTATTTTAATCTATGAAAGAATGAAGAGATGAATAATTTTTTATTTTTTATTGTTTGATATCTTTTATTAATTTTTTGGGATTATTGATATATATTTATTAATATCTTGTTTTGTAAAATAAAAATATTTTTAATAATTATAATTACTTTCACAAAGTATTAATGATATTTTATAACTAAAAAGTTAATACATAAGTAAAATTGATATTATTTTATGTTCTATAAAAAAAGATGCACATGCGAAAGTAAATTTTTTTTTTTTTTGCAAATGTTGCAAGTTTAATTTTTTTTTTTTGCAAATGTTGCAAGTTTCTACTTTTTTTTTTTGTAAATTATTACTATTTTGTAATTCAAAATATTTTAATAAAATAATTTGACCTCATATACAACCAAAAAAATAATAGAAAATGCAAATATTTTAAATAAAATAGAAATAATTAAAACAAGTCTATATATGTATATATATATATATATATATTAATTTCTTGTTTAATGAAAAAAATATTTTTATAAAATTATATTTTTACAGTTATACTTTTTAACAAAGTGTTAGTATTATTTTATAACTAAAACTAAAAGTGTTATTATATAAAATTTTGATATTCTTTTTAATGAAAAGGACCGCATTTTTTTACGAAAAAGAGTTTTATATGTTTTTTGAAAATAATTTTTTTCCTCAAGTGCCACAAGCTACTATTGTTTTGTAAATTATTAATATTTTTGAAACTTAAAAATATTTTATAGAATAATTAAAATAATTTTACTATACTTACAATAATAAATAATAGAAAGTATAAATATTTTTACAAAAATTGAAAATAATTAATATATATATATACACACACATAAAATTTTATTCTTATAAAATTATTTTTATAATTATATACTTTTTCACAAAGTGGCAATGCCATTTTATAATTAAACGTGTTATTATGTAAAATTGATATTATTTTATTTAAAAAAAGAACCAAATGTTTTATAAAAAAGAGTTATATATTTTATAGAAATAATATTTTTTGCAAGTACCAAAAGTTACTTTTTTAAAATTAAAAATATTTTACAAAATAATTAAAATAATTTTATTTTATTTATGATGAAATAATAACAAGAAGAACAAATATCCTTAAATAAAGTAAAAAATTAATTAAGATAAATATATCAAAAAATTAATAAAATATCAAATTAATAATTAATAATATTTTTACATTTCCTTCATAAATTAAAATAAATATTCTTAAACAAAATAAATCATTTTATTATAAAATAAATTCATTAAAAAGTACAAATAAATACTCTGTGATTTTATTTAAATTCAATTAGAGGCTAAATTTTTTAACCAGTTTAAAATTTCAATTTTAACTATGTCACTTCATCATTTCTAATTATATATATATATATATATATATGCATGTGGTATTTTTTTGTGACAAAAAGCTACCCTGTGATTTAGTCTGTTAGCAATTAGAGACAATTCACACTGACATCATTAGAAATGATGAGGTGACATGGGTAAAATTGAAATTTTAGATTGGTTAAAAAATTTAGCCTCTAATTGAAATGGAATGAAATCACAGGGTGTGTGTATATATATATATATATTCAACTAGGTGTATACCTTTTCCTGGGTGCTTTCACTTGTGTCTCCAAAGCATTTATTACTTCTTTAATCTGGTTTTACTTTTAAATTAGAATTTAAATCTTTTGTAGCAATCTTTAATAGTAGTGTCTGTTGCTCTTCAACTTTATTTTTAGTTTTCTTTTTCTACTGCTCTTATGTTTTATGCACAATATTTATTATCTCTTATCCTTAGAACTCTACATATTTCTATATTTCTTAATGGTAGCGATGGAGTTAGGATCTGTTAGCAGTGATATAAATAAGTTCATAGTTAAAACACAGATATTGAAGTGTTATGAACCTCTTTTGAGTCTTAAGGAGGAGGGTAGTGAAGAAGCATTAACAAAAGAAGGGTTTGTTTTTATCTCTCAAAAACCTTCAACAGTTACAGTAGTTAGGTCTATTTTGCAAACATCCTGGAAGCTTCAACGAGATTTCTTGGTATAGAAAAAGCCTTAGAACAAAATTATCTTTGAGTTTGAACTTGAGGTGGATAAAAAATTAGTTCTTGAAGGTAGACCATGGTCAGTGGCAAACTCACATATGTTGATATAATCTCAATTTTTCAACATCACCATTTTGGATTCAAGTGTTTAGTATTCTACCAAACCAAATGACAAAGGCAAATGCAGAGAAAATAGGGATGTTGTTTGAAGGCTTAATGGAAATTAATTTTGCGTAAGGTAATGTTGTTAGGTGGAGGGATTTCTTCAGACTAAGGGTGTCAGTAACAATTAACAATCCTTTACCCACTAGCTTCTGGAGTGAAAAAGAAGTAGGAGAAGTTGAATGGTATCAAATCAAATATGAGCATGTATCGAATTTTTATTTTCACCGTGGTTGTCTGGGTCATGCATTAGGAGCATGTAAAATTAGAGAAGGAGAAGACATGCTTAATTTAGATTAGGATCATCCAAAATATGGCGCTTGCTTGGATGAATTTTTTCAACCTATCACTATCAGGACTTATTCATTTACTTCTAGTTCTTTAATGTCGCAGCCTTTGAATGGAAATACCAAAAGTGATAAAGGTAAAGAAACCTAGGCCCTTCCAGTTAGAGTTTCTTTGTATTAAGATAATGAACAGGAAGAAGGTACCTTTTTAGAACTATGGTTGGTGCATAGGAGAATAAGAAGCCAATTTCTTTTTAAAGAAGGAATGATAGTATCAGTTACATGTGGCATCTCGGACAAATAGCAATAACTTTTAATAGAACGGACTTCTACTTGAAAGAATGATGAATCTGCTTTAAATGAATCTCATAATAGTCGTAACTTTTAGAATATAGAGAATCAATGCTTTTTTGGAATTTGCACATCTTCATATTGTCCCAATTTCAACCAGTCAAAGGCTTTTATCTTCAGGATTAGTCTTTAGTAATATGGTTGAGCCCACAAATACCACTAGAAATTTGGACTTTCCAAGATGAGATATACGAGTTTGTGTCTCTCAAAATGCAATGCCAATTTCATTAACTCACTAATTAGGTCAACCCATTGAGATTTAAATGGCTAGTTATCCAGTAGATCCTGACATGATTGATCCACTAACTGGATTGAGTGTTGTTTGTTTTGAACACTTCTTGATTGACTGGTAAAAGAGAAAGTTACTACTAGAAACTCACCATCAGAGGAGTGATGATCTAGTAAAACACATGAAGAGGGATAAGATAAACCCTTTAGATGCCTTGATAATTATGAAGTACATAGAGGCTATGGGTCAAGGTGTTAGTTTTCAAAATGTGGATGAAGATCATCAAATGAAAGGGTTGGAGGTTCCTCTTAATATGAGCTATGAAGGAAAACAAGATTTGGATATAATATCTAATTTCACTCTCATTGAGAAGCAATTAGGCATTGAGCAACAACTTCCTCAAAATAGAAAGAAGATTAAGGTTAAAAAAGTGCAAGAAAGAGTACTATATCATGGTTAGTGTTCCAATGCTAGTTCTTGATTTGTGTTTTGCATTATTATTTATGTTGTTTATTTTTTTATTTAATTAGTTTTTATGTTTTAATTAAGTTAATATTATTAGTTTTGAATTTTATTTTTCTTTTGTGTTTTTGGTTGTGAAGGGCTGTTTTGAGCAAGCATTGAGATTGGTTTGGAAATCCTTGAAGATTAATTGAGTATTATCTTGTTGGGACAAATTATTAACAAGAAAATTCATGTCTTTAGGTGAAGACTTGGCTGCCATCGCAGCTAAGGTTGAGACCACAGTTGAGAAATGTAAGAAATCTGTCACCGATAGTGTTGCCATCACAACTAAGGCTACCATCACAAACAAAAGAGGACCGAACAAGGTTAAAAAGGGCTACTGCCATCATAACCTTTCTGTGGTTGCAGCCCTTTGAGGAGCTAAATTTTAATGACGTAGCATTGACTTATTTTGAAGGGCAACATTTCTACTCTTTAAGGGGCTTTAAATACATCATATTGGGAGCGATATTGAGAGAAGAAAATAGCTAGAAAAGCCAAGAAAGTTGGAAGAAATGCAAGAAAGATCAAGAAGTTGAAGATTGAAAGTTCAAATTAAACCTAATGTTTTTTCTCTTTTCTCTTCTTTATTCTTGTTACTTTCATGGGATATTTTTATGGTCGTGTTGAATATTTTTATGATAAGTTAGGCTAAATATTTATTTGTTAGGAATTGATGATCCAAGCATGATATAGGCTTCCAATTTAATAAACTCATTCGTTGTTGCATATTGTGTTTATTAATCTTAACACTTGCTGTTGGTTGGCCATCAATAACATGATTTCAATTGGGATTATACATTGAGAGATGGCTATTCTAATAGACCTATAAATACAAGTTTAACTTAACTCAAAATTAGAGATAAATTGAGTTGATTAAATTCACATTGGGTTATGCTTCATAATTCATGATTTTGATATCTAGGTGTTTGGATTGTAACGAGAATTGGGTCTTTAATGCCTTGATTGATAATTTTGAATTTAAATTAATTAATACTTAAGAATGATTGATGGATGCTTTATAAAAAATTAGGATATGTATAGCTAATTGAGTAGTAAACTCGGGTAGCTTAGTGATTTTGAGGTGATTTAATTCCTAGCAAGTTTTGATTATTGATTATTTATTCTTTAGATTTGAAAATTATTTTTATTTTATAGGTTTATTTATTTTTTATTTAAATTTCATTCTAAAAATTCTTTATTCCCAAGCATTAGACAATTAAGAAATATGTTAGTAGTTGATTAGAACGAGTCTCCGTGGGAACAATATTTTTATACTACTTGGCGATACCGTGCACTTGCAGTTTTCAATAAATAAGTTTTTGGCATCGTTGCTTGGAAATTTTTTCTAACATCATAATTGATTTGATTTTTGCCAGATTAAGGCACCAAATTTTGTTTATTTTTGGTTTTAATTTTTTTACTCTTTAGTTTCTTATAGAATTTTTTGGTGTATGCATAATACCCGAAGATTAGGCAAGAATCCACTTACGTGCAAACCAAAACTCAGTAGGTTTGAGAAGCAGAATCTTAGACATTTTTGTGAGGAATCAAGTATGATGGTAATCAAGATGCTGATACAAAGGTGTTGTTGGACACATCGCTGGCTTGTTTAGGCAGTGCATGGCAAAGCATAATGAGGCCAAACATTGAAGCTAATAATTTCAAGATAAAGCCAGTTTTGTTAAAGATGATCCAATCAACCATTCAATTTTATAGGATCCTGATTGAGGATCCAAATGACCATATTGCAAACTTTCTTGAGATCTGTAACACACTCAAATATAATGGCATGTCTAGTGATGCATTAAGGCTGAGATTATTCCCATCCACTTTAAAGGACAAGGCCAAAGTTTGGTTAAAGTCTCAACCACCCAGTTCTTTCACCAATTAGAATGATTTGGAGAAAGAATTCCAAGCAAAATATTTTCCACCATCTAAGACAGTAAAGGTGGTGAAAGAGCTAACTTCATTCCAATAATTTGAGAATGAATCCTTGAGTGAAGCTTGGGAGAGGTTCACAGAATTGCAAAGGAGCTGCCACATCATTGATTGCCAAAAGATATGCTTATATGGACATTTTATAATGGAGTCATAAGTTCCATAAGGGATTCCATTGATACTAAGGTTGGTGGATATTTTATGAGGAAAACATTGGATGAGGCTGCAAAACTTTTGGAAAGGATGACACTTAACAATTGCCTATGGTCTTCAGAGAGAGTTCATCCACTAAAGCAAATGGAAAGGCTAGAAGTTAACACAGTGATAACCCTCCAATCTCAAATTTATGCATTCATAAAAAAGAAAAAAATTGGCAATCTCACCTATAAAAAATAATCCAGCCCCTTCAGGTGAAAATGATAAATTTTTGAGTTATTCTAATAACGAGTTTGGTGCTTATAATGCATGTATGATGAGGGATGGCTATATGGAGCAAGCTAATTATGTGGGGAGTCAATTTTAAGAGTAAGCTAACAATCCCTACTCCAACACTTACAATCCGGGGTGGTGAAACTAGCTAAATTTTTTGTGGAGTAACAATAACAACGTGGTTGCACCTAGCTTCCCCAACAATAACAACTTGTAAAGGCAAGAAGCACCATTAGGATTTCAGCACCCACCACAAGATAGGATGGCATCTGTGGAGAATAAATTAGATAAATTTTTAGATGCCATTACTAATAAGCTGTCAAGTCATGGGAGACCATAAGAGGATGGAGGCCAAATTTGATCAAATTGTAAAGAACCACTCCTCTTTGATCCACAACATTGAGGTTCAATTAGGGCAACTTGCAAATGTAGTGGAAGCACGAGCATAAGGAAACTTTTCAAGTATAATAGAGTCCAATCCAAAAGAGTTGAAGGCTATCACTTTAAGGAGGGGTAAAGAGGTGAAGTCACAAGCTAAAATTTCCAAGGAGATTGAGAAGAAGGATAAGGCACAATATTTAATGTAGAGGATGAGACAAAAGAGGAGAGCAAGACAGAGCAAAAAGAGGTTCCAAAATCTACACCTTTCTCTTTTGTGCCAAAGATCCTGTTTCCATAAAGGTTGAAGAAGCCACAAGATAGTCAACAATTTGCTAAGTTTTAAAGATCTTCAAAAAGCTTCATATTAATATTTGTAAGCACCCAATTTCGGGATAATTAGAGCATGGATGCGACAGAGGACCCGATGATGAAAATAGACTGTGAAATTAGATTTATTGGATTTGATTTATTGGTTTTAAACTAAATTGTAAATTATTTTTAGAAAATATTATTTTTATTATTGTTATTATTAATTT
>CATIWM010274864.1:0-10330 GCA_949671775.1 Mallotus repandus
CATGAGCTAGCTAGGTTGCTATTAATCTCAAGTGCTATGCATTAAAAGCATTTTATTTCCATTAATCAAGATCAATTGGACAAAGAATTAACTTCTAAAATTAACATATTCTCTTTTATTCATTCCAAAATACATTGAACATCAGCTCAATTCAACAAAAAGAACCCACTAATAAGCCTTTATTGGTACTTTTATTTTTAAAGACTTTTTAACAAAAATTGCATTTCTTTTTTTGAAAAGCAAAAATTGCATTTCTTGATCCCTCCAAAAACTTACTTAGTTTGAACATATTCATCATCAAGTTCTAGATTGGGAGTTCCTATTGTCACGGCCAAAATGACTGCTGACACACCTTAAAATAATTTGTTTTCTATATTACTCTATCCTTCTTTCTCTAAAATTTGTGATTTCTTAAGTTAATTTTTTTTTTGGTACTCTCAAAAAAATCATGATTGTTAGAACTTTGATATTTATGAGAATTAATATTTTAAAAGTGCAAGAGATTAATTTACAAAAACTGAGTAGTAAATTAATTTTTTAAAATTTCACATTGATTGTTAAGTCTATGCGTATTTAAATTATATGAGTTAGTATATTTTTATAAATTTATTATAATTTTATGAAAAATACATTATATTTCTGACCCGTTGCATATATTTTCAATAATTAAATAAAAAAAGTTAGCTGATGTTGTATCTTATTTTTCTTTTCTTGTATTTTTTTTTCTTTTGGATCCTAAACTATTATAATCTTAGCAACATTTAAAAAAACACACACAAAAAAAAAAAAAAAACAAATTCACTGCGACCACTTCAGTCATCATCACCCTCAGTGCCTCCTCCTTTCTCTCCCTTTGTCCCTTTAATTTGTGCACCTTCTTTTATTGTTGTTGGAACCATCATTGATCTTTTTTTTTTTTTTTAAAGGTTCTTCCATTGCCAATCCAATATTTTGTATTTAAGAATATTTGCTTGTAAATTATAATATTAACAAAACTCATGCCCAATTAAAAAGATTTAATTTATTAGTAATTTTTATTTTCATGTTCATAAAATGTATTAAAATATTTTTTAAAAATATGTAAAAAAGATATTTTTCATGTTTTTATAATTAGATATATGAAAAATGGATGGAAATTTTTGCACTACATCACTTTATATCTACTCTTCTTCATTAATGTTATTAAAGTGTAAATGACATAAATATCGTCAATTTTGTTATTTTACTTTTTATTGTAATTTTTTTACAAACTTTTCTATTTTTAATGATCTAAATAAGTAACAACTCCTATGGAAAATAAATTATCTTTAATTTTTATTATTAAAAAAATGTGTTGAATAGAAAACATTTTTTATCTAATTAACTTACATGTTTACAATTTTTTCAAAAATGTTATTTATACATTATTTATATGAAATAAGAAATATATATATATATATATATATATATTTGAATTTAATTAATATCTTATTTTTAACAGTATATATTATATATATTAAGCATAATATTTATCTATTTCAAATATATTATATTCTATTATATTTATATTTTATACTTAAAATAATAAATTAATATAATTAATATGAGCATTTTAAATTACATAATTAATTTATTTAAAAAAATTTATGATTAATTTTATAATATATCTCACGTGTTAAAAAATTATTACGATATTATTTAAAATATTTCTCTCTACTACCGGACCTATTATAACTAGTAGTCAATTTTGATAATTACAAGAATAATATATTAATAACACTATTTTGTGATTACATAATAATAATAATAATAATACGATTTTGATTATATATTATGTGTTTCTAACTAACTAAGACTGAATTGACAGCGGAAATCACATGGAAGCTTCTCTGTCAACAGTATGAACATATGAAATGGCGATGGATGTTGAAACGCGTGAAGAAACTTCCGCTCTTTTGGCGCCAAGTTGATTTGCATTGTTCTTGAATCTTGTTTATACCTATGAATTTTAACGTACGTAGAAAAGTCTCATTTTTTTTTTTTTAAAAAAAAAAAAACCTTCAAACATTTTATATACAAAATAATTATCAGTTAATTAAGAATTTAATCGATTTTCCTTTGATGTTTATATTTTTTTTTTTCAACATAATTTATTAAAAATATAACAAAACACCAAAACGAAAGTGAAAATTGTTTTTATAAAATTTTATTTTATTTTCTAAAAGTTTGAATTAAAATATTTTTTAAATTTTTTATTATGCTCGAATATTATTTTATATTGCTTTTTTTGTTACTCTCCATCTTTGTTTCCTTAGATTACACTAGAATATTCTGCTTTTTAAAAGTTTGAATTATTGTACTTAATAACTCAAATAAATATAGGAAAGACATTTCTTAAATAATATATGTAAGAGATGTTATATATTATTGTATAAATTAAAAATTATTAAAATTTTTATATTTATTTGGGTATATTATATTTCTTTGTCAAATTTGTGTTATATAATGATAACAAAATCAAAATTAAACTCTTAAGAACTAGTGTTAAAGTCTTAATCACATGTTGAGTCAGTTGAATATTGGTAAAATTTTGGACCTATACACTTTCACAGGCAAAAGGGCCTGCAACTTGCAGTCTACAAAAATGTATATCGTCCACTTCTTCATGATTATCGTGCATGAACTCTGTTCAGGTAGTGGTTCCGACTTTTACTCAAACACGTCACCATTCCCTCACTAAACCAAAAATCTCTCCACATGAGACACTTTTTTTATCTTTAAATAGTCTCATACTCTAATTCAACGAGGTCACCAATTCCATCCTAATCTAACAATTTTCTTCATCATCCAACCCTCTTCATTGACTTTAGCATCAGAATGAGACTGCCAGTATCTCACCTGACCTCATTCGCACGATTCTTATCTTACAGATTCTCTAATTAGCCATCTATACTTCATTTTGTTCTCCATTGAAGTAGGAGTTCAAACTCCTCTTATCATATACCAATTAAATTATCTATAATGTTAATCATGATTTTTTTTTAATTTACTCCAAATATGTTATATGTGACTGATTAAATTTGTAACTTACATGCACATGTATATTTATTAAATAACTGTAAAATATTCAAAATATATATCATTCTCGGAGATTCTTAATTGCCTACAATAGGGGTATATTAATTACATATATAATTGAAAGTTTGTATAGGCTTATAGTTAGATTTGGCATAGAGTTTTAGTGTAAGCTAAATTAACTTAGTAAATTTGGCTACATTGTCACTCCTACAAAAGAAAAAGTAGTAGCTAGAAATTAACCCACAATTCACTCTTACACAGCATGAGCTAGATTGCTATAACTAGTAATATCTAGTGCTACACATTTAAAGCATTTTATGTCCATTAATCAAGATTCTCATTTCTAGGTCTAGCATTAATTGGACAAAACAATTAACTTCCAGATTTAACATATTCTCCATTATTGTTTCCAAAATACATAGAACATCAGCTCAATTCAACAATAAGAACCGACTAACAAGCCTTTATTGGTACTAATAAAATTATGAAATAAAATTTATTATTTAGTTGTGATATTTTTAAGAATTTTTAATATTAGAAAACTAATAAAAAGATATTTTCTAATTAAATTAGTGTGTTTTCTAAATCTGCTTTGAGCCATTTCCTTTTTGGTTATTTGTCTTCTTTCCTATGACTATTTTTTTTTACTCCATCTTCTTTTTATGTTTGTTGTTTCTTTTTCATCTCTTTTCATTAGTCTCCATCTCCGGTATAGTATTTTTCATTTTATACAAAAGTAATAATCCCTCAAATGGTTTTCATAATTACTTCAGCTTAATTCATATAATTTGACCGTCATTTTTAAATGTCAAACTTTATTTGGGTAAAAGATCTTTTATTTTTTTTTAAATAATGATTTTTATTAATTTAATTATGTTGTTTGCTATCATGGAAAATTAAAGTTATATAATTGAACTTAAATTTTATTATTAATTTTTTTTTTACAAAATCATGATCTTTTTTAAAATATATTTGATGGTCAATTTTAATTTAGATTAAAAATTAATATTCTAATTATATTTTTCATAAATCAAGTTGTATAGTGATTTTAGATTCTATAAAAAATATTTAGCTATTTGAATAGAGATCTTAAGAAGCTTACAACTATTTTCTATTTTTCGTTTTCCATTTTGAACCGCACACATTCAGTTTGCAATTCCAATTACGTCTTCATATTCTTAAACAGCTTATCAAACAAAAAGCAAATAATAAAATATTTTTGACAGCATATCAAACAAAAGCAAATAGTATAAAAATTAACTTCTAATTAGTCGTCAATCTGTGCATTGCACGGACTAATTATTAATATATATTTATTTATATTTTAGTATATTTTTATTGATAAAAATTTTAATTATTTATAAACAGAAGAAATAAAATTTATACAAAAAATTTATATATATTAGGAATAGTAATGAAGAACTAAAATCTTACATTGGAATACAAAAGTTTTTGCAATAAAATTACTAAAAAAATTGTGGAACGTACAATTTTTAAAGGTAATTGATAAATAAGAAAAAAATTATTAAGAGCATGATTTTGTTGAGTAAAAAAGTTAAAATTTTTTGAAAAAAAAGATAGAAAAATTATGAGAGAAAGAGATAGAAAATTGATAAAAGTAATTCTCTGCTATTTTACATGTCAAATAAAAAAATATCTTAAATAGAATAGAAGATAAAGAAGCATTATTGTTGAAATAAAAAAAATATTTTTTTAATAATTTTATACCTATAATTTTAGGGACGTGTCCTCCATAATGAAATAAGATTAAATAATTTTAAAATTCAGCATTTATATCTATATAGATTAAATGAAAATTTTATATTTATATATAATTACCTTATGGGCTCTTTAGCTGCATTCTATTCAAATATTATGAGTAAAGCATGATAATAAATATAACCAGAGATTAATGGCTAGTATTTGCAATTTCATAAAATGTATGCAAACCTGAGCACAAAGCCGTTCAACTAATTCTTTCAACGTGTCATCAATAGTTGTTCCTTTTCGCTTTGAATTTGAGGCTTCTTCATTTGCAATGGCATTGAGTTTTTGGTCAAGCACTGCAATAGTATCAGAGTTATTATACAAATTTCTAAAAGTATATCCTATGCAAACAAAAAACAAAATCACATAATAATTTAATACACCAAGTAACGAAAAAATAAAAAATAAAAAATGAAATACCTTCAATAATTTTTTTTTTATCACGATAGCGAGTGCGAATAGCAAGGTAAAAAGAAGAAGAATTATGATAAGCAATATTCTTACCGAGTAGCAGGGATTCTTTAATAATCCCTGTCAAACAGAATTTTAAATTCACATAACTTCTTTAAATTTCACCTGATAAAATTTAAACCCTATAAAACTTCTTTAAACTTCATCTATTTAGAGTTTTAAATGAAATAGAAAACAAAAATAAATTACATAATAGAAATATATAATATTTTTAATATTTTTGATAGAAAAATATTGTGAATTTTTAGAATTTAACATATAAGCGTTTATAGCTGAATGTTACATTATGAGGAGGAGTACGTGTCAAACTTTGAACTGAATGACTTTGGAACTCAACATTTAATATATATATATATAGATATAGATTTATAAAAATTTCAATACACTAATTTTAATTATAAATTAATATTATTCATTTTTGGATATCATGCATCAAGTTTAACAATATATTTTATTATAAATAATATTCAATTCACTGGTAAAATGAAGAAATCATCTGGGTGATTGCTTTGTTCCTTTAGCAACCTATGTTTAACTACAAAGTATTGTTCAGTGATGACTAACTTACACTCCCAAATGAGTTGGACATGTCGAATTATAGTAATGTTATCGATGCTTTCAAGATTGGTCAATAAAGTTAAAATTTTGTAGCTTATACATTCAAATATGCGAAATATTAATTTTAATTTTACATTATTTTTGCTCTATATTTCATAACTAGTGGATGATCCGCATAATGCGCAGAAGAATAATTATTTTAATAAATATTTTATTATAAAACATAAAATAATGTTATACATAAAAATATATTAGAGTTAATTTTTTTTTAAATAACAGAAAAAATAATTGGTTGATAATGTTAGTTTATGAATTACAATTATGAATAATTGGTATAATTTTTTTATTCTTTTATTATAACTTTGGAAAATTATATAATAATGCAGTTTGTACCATGTCTATTTCTTAAATTTTAAATATAATCCTTGGGTCTGCAGGATATAATTTGCCTAAATCCTCATTAAGAAATTCAAGCAGCTCTACAGTCAATTCTACACCACTTGGGCCACCAAACCATGGCAAAATCAAGAATTCTCTTTCTTAATCTCTCAATTTCACACCCATAGACTTGCCTACTCAAAGGAGCTCATAACATCCCAACCAAATTTCTACACATCTTCAACTTCTTGCAAAAAGTGCATTTCCTTAAAAGTTAGCAGTAAATGTGCACAAAGATACTTAGTTCTAGCACCAAAATCCAAAACACACAACCATGTTTTACCTTTGATCTTACATAGTCTTTATGAAGCATTTTCAAAGAGTAAACAGAAAAGAGGATAAAGGAGGAAGAAATGCTTATATTTAAAATATTTTCAAGTAACTCTTAAGAAATCACAACGCTCCACCACAACGGGTGTGTTTGTTGTATTTGAGATGAGCTCGCATGGCTATTATATGTAGTCATATTCTATGGAAAACTCTATTCTCTAATTCAATTAGTTAAATCAAGTGGAATCAATCATGAAACACTCAACTTCACAATGTCCATATTTTTCTGCATATAATGAATAAAGGATAAGTAATTATCAACATTAACAATAAAATGTTGGACTTTAGATACAACATTTCATATTAGTACTCGTAAATTTTAGAAACTTACCTCAACTTATGTTGAGAGTTACCGCATTTTCCTTTTGTTTTCAAACTGTTGATTGAAGGAAGTTCATTTTGCTTCTCCCCCTACAGTCAATAGCACTATTGCTAATCATAGATCTTCCATACAATTTAACACTTAGAAAAACGGTCTCCTTCCTTTCCACAGAGCAGTGCATCATGACGGTCATCACCCAATATAAATATGATATGCTTGCAGATAATTGGCACTTCAAACCTAGCTGACTTGAATACTACAGTTGTCAAAACACATCACGTCGTGTTGTATGTTCATGTATGTTAGAGGATATACATCATCGGATTGATAAATCTTATCGGTTGGTTGTTTCATATTTGTATTGTATTCCAACTCTACTTCATAGCCATTGTTGTATCTGAATTGTAACTATATACTCAGTATTCATTCATCATAAATATACAAGTTTCTATTTTCCAAAATATGTTAAACCCTCATATGGTATCAGAGCGATAAAATGGCAAACGATACCACAACCATAACGTCCATTTCCGTCACATCCACCCCTGCAATTTCTTCTTCACCTGCACAAGCTCATCATACCTTTGCAATCAAACTCACAACTAAAACTATTTGGCATGAGTTCTCAATATCTTCCATTGTTAAACTATCAAAACCTCATGGGCTTTGTTGATGGCACTAAGCCAACCCCACAAAGAGAAATTCCTAGCTCTTTGGATAACACTCAAACTATTCCTAATCCAGAGTTTCAAGAATGGCTCACCAAAGATCAGCTTCTAATGACCTGGCTTCTGTCATCACTCTCAGAGGAAGTCTTCTCTTATGTCGTCAGACTTACATAATTAATCTCTCAAAACAGGCAACTGCAGCTCCATATTAATTGTTGTGGAATTCGGGTTAATTTCCACCCATAACAATTTCACCTTAAGAACTATTGCACAGGTGACTAGAGTGAAAACGATTGTACTAAAAATCACCCCAAGGTAGATTCCCAGGAAAGAGTGGTGGGGTCACGATGCCTCCTTAAAAACCACCCTCCTTAGACAGAATCTATCAAGATAAGTAATTTTAGTGGCACAATAATTAACAACTATACCCGACAATATCTATTAAATAGACATAAAAAAGAACACCAAAATTTAACGAGGTTCGGCCAATTACGCCTACGTCCTCGGACACTACTAAAATAATATTTCACTAATTAAGGAAATATTACAAAAGAGAGAAAAAGATTAATTGCCAATATATGAGAGAGGGAAATTTTGGGATGATTAATTAAGGGAGGGGAGAAGTCTATTTATAACAAAAAACTTTTCCCTCCTCTTAATAACTAAGCAATGTCGGATTGGCAATTTTGCCAAAAAAACCAACATATTAACCTTTCAAGCGAGCAGCAATGGAGCTTCTACACTTGTGTTTACTCTCCTTTTCGATTCGCCAATACAAGGAACACCAAAGGCTCTTCTTCTCTATACACGTTGTCTCTTTCGCGTTCCTTTTCTACATTGAATTCGAAATCTAAAGTTGGGTTTATAGAATGGTATCTGGCGAAGCTCAATTCACGCCCAAGTAACCTGGTTCAAGTCGTGCAAATCAAACTTGCATGTTGTGCTAGTTGTGCGTGGACTCGATCGTAAAATTAAGGTTACAACCCCTCACAGCATGGCCACTCTTGCTTAAGATTGCCTGATGAAGTTTAAGACAAGGAGTGGGATCTGATCATGATTGACACGCTAGCTCGAGGGTACTTCTCGGAGGTGCCAGGAAGAATGGCGATGATGGCGAGAGCAAGGAAAGGTCCTGGTGTGACGTATGTGTTCCTGCATGAAGTGGATAGGAAAGTGGAGAAGGCTTGGATTTGGTAAAAAGAGCCAAATCATTCTTTTCTTTTTCCTTTCGCCACGTTGGAGGCAATTTTGGAGCCATTGTTGGCTTTTTCATGTCCGCGACAACATCAGCAACTAGCGGGGAATACTTCGTCCATGCAGGCATGTTTTAATGGCTGTTTTGTTTTTTTGACAGTGAGGTTCATTTTGTACAACAGTTTTCATCTTAGAGTTCCAATTTAGCTAAAAAAAGATTAATTGCTAATGTGTAATTAGGATAAAACGTAAGAATCCAATTTGGCACTTTGGCCTATTGAAAGTGGAGCCACATTTCCCCGGTCAACGCCATATAATCAGTCAATTAGTTAGGATATGTACTTAAGCTTTTAAACATTGATGATACAATTTTTTTTAGGCAAAAGGTATAAAAAAAACCCTTGAACTTTTATAACAAGAGCATTTAGCACTATAAACTAAAAAGAGTACATTGAAATTCATAATTTTTAAAAATGGTTCAAGTAGACATTTTTTAACTTTTACTTAATGGAGGTTAACTTTTAACTTTTGGAGCTATAAATAGAACAAAAAAACCCTTTATAACACCCAACCCCACCAATACCTTTGTTAGATGGCCACTGCTTGGCCCTTACCTAACTCAAGCACTGGTGTGGCAAAGTATCACCTCCATCCCATCCAACTATTATTTAACTCTTGCAACTTAAATATATAGATGCACTTCACCATTACATATAACCAATCAGAGAAGCCAAAGTATTTTTGTATATTATTTCAGTACAATTGACGTTTACAAGCTGTTGAATAAATAATGCTACAATACAGTAGATAACTATGGAATAACAACTAAATGATAAAAGAGAATAAAGTGGAAACGATGATAAGTGTTACAAAGTTTGTGGACAAGTAGAATACTAGCTAACATTAGGGACGCAAAAAACAGTTTTATTGTGGTTTCAACATAGTACAGATCCTAAGAAAATCCTTAAGAAGTCATGGTATGAGCCCAAAAAATCTAAATGACCTAAGGATTTTTCTATGAACGAGATTATATTTATAGCAGAGCTTGTGGGCGATTGCAAGGCTATGGATCCGTGTGTTAGTTACCTGCTGTTTTGGATCTACTGTTTCTTTGGCCTTTTTTTTTTGAAATTGTGATATTTTTGAAAATTTTTAGCAAGTTATAATATTTAAATTTTTTTTTTGATATTTTAAAAAAGTTTCAAAGTCGTGGTTTTTTTTAATAATGGAAGTAAGGATTCCAATATTATTTTTGTCAAGAACATGTGGATGGGTTTGTTTATTTATCAAGATAATCATATTTAATAAAAAAAAAAGAACATCATATATTAATTAACTCAATATCATTAAAACAACGTTCTCATAACAGCCGAATAAAGATTTTTGAAGTAATTGCATGCAAGGCCGGGCTCTAGTAAACTTAAACAGTCCTGAAAGCCTCAGGCTCATGCAATGCAACTTATGCTGTAGCTAATTAATCAGGTATCACAAATATTGTTTCAAAGACAGCTTGAAGGCTGAAGAA
>CATIWM010274922.1:0-12130 GCA_949671775.1 Mallotus repandus
TATATATATTAATTAACTTAACCAATTTAAGTCCTATATATGTATATATGTATATATTTTAATAATTCAATTTAAATCCTTAACTTCCTAATTCTTGCTATGGACTTAATTGTAAACATTTATAATCTTCTCCTATTTAACATTAGAATTAATACCACACATATCTCATGTATTTCTCATGTCTATATGTTATGCATGTTATGCAAATAAATGTAATATATTAGGTGGGTGTTACATATTTGGCATGCATCCCTTTTTTTGGTGCCCTTGTTTTCGATTGGTGCCATTCATCTTATTTGATTTACTTTCTCATATTTTATTTAATATTTTTATTTCCTCCTTTTTCACTTTGACAAAGGGGGAGAGAAATTTGGCATTTTGAATAATAATGATTGTGCTTGGATTATAACTAGAATGCTAAATTAAAGGAGAAATTAAATACTTAATGTATTTAAAAAAAATTTGGTTTGTTTAACTCACCCTAGCATATATTGAGGAGGAGAAATTTTCAAATCAATTAGTATATGATTAAGGGTGAGCATTGAGCATAAATGTACACACATACATTTAGTGATTTTTCATTATCATTCAAACATTGATTTTTAAAGTAAAAAAGGGGGAGATTGTTGACCTTTACATGATTAATATCGAATTACCATTGGTTTTAACTTTAAAAATCAATTTTAATCCACTAATATGTGTGTTTAAGTGTGTATTTTAGTTAGGTTTAAGAATACACTCATTGGGTGAAGTTATGGAGCTCAAAATGTGCCCAAAACATGAAGGCAAGGATGTTCATGGGTGGCATCACAATCGTGAGCATTCTCACGAGACAAATGAGAGCCAAATTCATATAATTCAGAGTGGCAGTGGCCCTCATGGTTCTCCTTATAATTATGACGATTATCCTCTTGATCAGGAGCATCCCAATCACGATTTGGAGCATTTTGGACTCTAGTGAATGAAATAAGGCAGTGGTGCTCACGGGCGTGGTCATGGTCATGACTGGGACCGTGAGCACCGCCTTGATGAAGTGGCAACCTTTATAGCGGCTATTTCAGAGCTCTAAATAAAACTGAAGGTCATAATCATGGCACCTCACCTTACAACTATGAGCATATTTTCTCTTGTAAAAAGTGAAAGAAACATTAAATGAAGATGGTGGTTTGTTGGAGATGAATATTAAAGCTCCAACAACCATATTTTGTCCCCTCCACTATAAACATAAGCTCTAGATATCATTTGAAGAGTTAAAGACTTTGTTGAGCAAATTATTTTGTAAAAGTCATTAAGCTAAATTTATTTCTTTTCATAATTCTTCTTTGTATATTCTTTATTTGTAAACAAACTCTTACTGAGTTTATATGTACCACTCTTGTGAGAGTTAGTGTGAGTTAGTTGATATGATTCTCTCTTCTACACTTTCTTGGGGTTAAAAGAAGGAGTTAGTGAGGATCAATCAACTTAGGTTAGTGTTAAGCCCTTATGAAACACACTTATTTTAAAAGTTTTAGAGTTAGCCTTGAAAACTCTTGTGGAAAGGTTTAAATGTGAGTATTGAAAACACTTGGAAAAAGGTTTTAAGTGAGCATATAAAACTCATTATTATAAGGTTTGGTGTGACCCATTGAAAACACCATTTTGTAATCAATCTTGGGAATAAAATTGGTGTGGGTGATTGAAAATCCTAACTTGGAGATGAGTTAAGTGGAGACGTAAGTTCATCATGGAATTGAACTCCTTAATTCCTTGTGTTCATCTTTTGTTTTTTGTTCTTATTCTTGTTAATATTCATTCTTCCTAAATCACTTTTTTAATTTTTTAAATTTCCTCTAAACCTCAGTTAGCACTATTCAACCTCTTCTAGGACATTTTCAGAATTGATCTTTAGGAATTTTGGTAAAATATTGGTTATTTAATATTCGATTCATTTTAGATTTTGGTTTTAGTGTTCTCAAATATTTTAAGGTAATTACCTTAATTTAGTAAATGATACTTATCCAATGGTTCATTGTTAAATGGTTGGAAAAAATTCATATATAGAATAATTCAATTTTTATATATTCTTGCCTTTAATTTATTTATTTTTATTTTAAGGAATTAACTGCATTATTTTCTTATAGTTATTTTGCCTTGTTTGGAGAACTAATTTACATTTTAGTTTTCAGGGAGAATGGATTAAACAAGTAGCATTTTTAGCTACAAAGTAGTATTAGTTACTTTTTACTTTATTTTTAGTATTTTATTTATTTTTCTTGTGTTGAAAAAGGATGTAATTCTTTTCTCCTCCCTCTATTTCTTTGCATGCACAAATTTTATTTATTTATTTGTTTTATTAGGAATGAATGACATTGCAATTATTATGAATCACATTAAAATGCATAAAAATGGAATTAATTGCAAATTCAGACTTAAATGTAAAATTTGAAATTTGTTTGAAGGAAATTGCAATTTGTATGGAAATAAAGAAATAAGTTAATAATTAAAAGTAATAAAACACAAAATATAGACGGAGACCATTGTAAGGTTGAGTGGGCTTTATAAAGCTCATACCCAGTCTTCGAACCCAGTCTATAAGGACAGCTATTGGGGCCCTCTGTGGGTTCTAATTGCTATAAAATGTCTCGAATTTCACCTGAATGGCGACTCCATCTCTGATTTGGGACTTAAGCCTTAATTGTATCTCCCAAGTGGGCCTTGAGCCCATATAATGTCATGGTCACCGAACACTTAGGCGCGCTCTGAACCCCGCAGCCTATAATGGTGACTCCACTAGGGGTAGAGAAATTGATTTTAGTGTTTTATGTTTTATCATTTTTAATTATTTTGTTATTTCTTTTGCATTCACAACACTTTTTCACACATTGTGCACTCTATCCTAAATAACTCGACAATAGTTATTGCTCTACCGCCTTATTTTACTCAAACCTGGTAGTGGGTTATATGACCGTTATCACTCATAGTGCGTACTAGTCCTGCATCGCATGAACCCTTGAGTAGGGAGACGTGATGGAGGTATATCGTTGTAGGATCCTAAACTTTTTACCCAAGACTCAGCCCATGAAGTGATTTAGCAACTTCCCTTAGGTTTTTCCTAAAATGCATATATTTGATACCATATATTAGTCTTATTTATAAAGCCCAAACCCATCGATGATGAACTGTGTTAAATTAGACCCAACCCTCTTATCATGGCCCATTATGTTGGACTTTGGTTTTATTTATAAGATTTGCTACTTGTTGGGTAAATCATCGTGAGAGATGTATTTTATACATTGATTTTATTATCCCTAATGATAATCAAAACCTGGTGTTAGGGTCGTTTTTCAAAACCCTAATGGTCGATGATGAAAAAGTTAAAATATCTCATTAGATAACCAATTTGATGAGGAGAATTGAAATTCAAACCATTCTAAAACCCACCGAACCACTAAAACCTTATCCAATCACCAATCACATTATTCCAAGACCTAACCAAACCCCGATTAAACCTTAACCCAACCATTTTGGTATTAAGAAAGAGGTTTGAGAAGAGTAATTAGAGAGAAGTTTACCTGAGTCATGTCTTCTAAACTAATAAGTACAATCCTATGTAAGGCCTGCTTATAGTCTGTATTTTGCAGTTTTCTGACTGGTTTTGATTCCTAAAACTTCAGTTTAACCTCTCAAAAGCCCGAGAGCAAGAGTCAAACTTTGCTTAACGGAACTTTTCAGTGGTCAAACAGAGCTCTCGGAGTTGAATTTCAGTCTGAAACTATCTTCTAAAATTCTAGTATGTCAGTGGGTCCTATTTGGCAAAAAGTCAAATTTTGACCTCCGGCGGTCAAACTGGGCCCTACAACTGTCTGTTTCTCCTTGTCCTTATCTAGAAATGGACACTTGTCAAAAAAGGTGCTTTCCAAGTAAGGAATATTCCAAATTTGGAATATACTAGGACAAGTGTCAACTTATTAAAGGGAGAGTATATACTATTACCTAATAACCTTGAATATTTAAGGGAATTTATGTTAAATGCCACTAACCTCAAATGTCTATAAATAGAAGCTTTAAGGAAGCTCTTGGGGGGCTTTTTACCACTTCTGAAAATAGGAGATTCCAGCACAAAAATAAAAAAGGATTTCTCTCCAAAAAAGCCTTAGAAATTAGGAAAATTTGGGAAATTGATGGGAAACTATGCCAAAATTCCTTTAGATCTAATTTCTTCTATTTTCTTCTCAAATCTCTCTCAAAAATACCAAAATCCTAAACCTAACTCCTGCAAATCAATTCCATATAAATCAAAATCAAATCCAAGCTTAAACCCACCAAAAAACACCTTTTCCCCTTTTTGTTCAATTTTAATTTGCTACAATCAATTAGTGTTTCTTGGTGAGTTCTTACCTAAATTTTAAGGCTAAAAATTGTCAATAACATCATATTCATCGATTGTCCTTTTATTTCTGGGGTTTGGGGCATTAAAATTGAGTTTTGAAGGCAAAAGAGCGCAAATCTACACTGCTCATTCATAAACAGTTGGATTTGCACAAAGAATAGCCTAGCTGGCTATTAGTTGCCTAAAATCGGCTATTGAGCCTCTCAGGCTAGCTGTTGGAGGCCCCAAAACCAGCTCTTCAAGTGGCAAATCCGGCTATTCATCCCACTTTGTCCCAAATGACTCCGATGATGGTTTTTAGGGTTTTTAAGGGTTCATACTTGTTTGGGCTTGATTCTAACCCTTCCCTAAGATCCTAGGATGATGGAATTAAAGTATTTTAACATAATTTTTTTAATTACATTATTTTTCATTTTATTTCTTAAAACTCTTTTCAAAAGTGCTTTTAAGTGTGATCCTTGATTATGTTTTGATTGGGTGATTGTGATTATATTTGTTGATGTTTATGTGACTTTTAATTTATTTTTTTGTTAATTTTCTTTGTTATTTATGATTAATTTTTGTGTGAATACATGTTTTAGCCTTGATTAATGTGTTTTATGCATGTTTGTTGATTGATTGTGCTTAATCATGCTTTAATTATTGATTTACTATTGCTGAGATATAAATATGCATACTTTGTGTCCCAATTTTGGGTTTTTATCATTTTTGAATTATTTTGGTTATGTTTTTCATCATAGACCATTATTTGTGCATTTTGTAAACTTTGTGTTGATTTGAGAGCATTAATGCCCATAACTTATATTCTTAATGATTATTGTTGTCATTTTGATACAGGTACTTCATTTATATGTCTTTATTTCAGTTTTAGAGTATTGGAAGTCTTTGTTTTTATATTCAATACTTTTATTAAGTCCATTTTGTATTAATATTGAGTTTATACATTAAAGTATAGCTTTTAAATGCTATTTTGATCATGTTTAATGATTTTAACCTCACGAAAGTCTTACTACTTGTCATTTCATATCTATTTCACATTTAATATTATGTTATTGTCTCTACTAACATTTTCTCCACTCTTATATATGTTATACTACTATTCTCTACTTCTCCCTTAATTAATCTTGCGTTATTGCATTTTTATGCTTTCATGTGCCTTTATGCATATCACTTGCTTGATGCAAATCATTATCATGTGTATTAATAACATGATTTTGGAACCTTCGAGTCCTACGGTCAAGCAATTAACAAAGAAGCAAAGTGAGATGTGGGGTTTCCCCCACAAACCCTCTGATGCTTAAGTCAGAGAGAGGGAGAGTTTAGAGAGATAATGAGAGCTTCAGAGAATAGAATGAATAGTATGAAGAGAGGTGAGGAGTATTTATAGGGAATGAGATGCTCAAACCTGAGATGAATAGGATTCCTCTTCCTTGTAAGATTTGTCCTTGTAGGATTTGTCTTTATTTGAGGTAATTCCACCTGATCTAGAAGTCTTCTTGATGAGGGATTCTTCTTGATGAGGAACACCCTTTCCTACTTGGATTTGGTCTTCCTTATTTTGCAAGTTACTTTAATTTAGGAATATAAGTTATTAATTGAATAGGAATATACCTGCGGGGTATCAAGAGTTCCCCCGAAAGTCTATATGGATATTTATGCCCGAGTATTCTGGATATCGAGGAAGCTATGATTGTTGCTCGGACTGATGCATGCTGAAGAGTGTCTGCTGCTGATAGGTGAGCTGAAGTGGCCAGCCTCAGTCATTGATGCTGAAGATGCTTGGTACCAAGACTCGTAATGTTTTCATTTTTGAGTAGGTGAATGTGGAGATGTCATTTGTACTGATAGATGCTCGATGTTAAGAAAAGACCTGAGGGATTAACCTGTTATAGAAATTATCTGACTGGACCAGCCGTCGCTGGAATTTTTAGTGCTCAAGGCTTTAATGCTCGGTGCTATAGAAGTGAGGCTCGAGCTTATGACCATGAGGTCAATCTCAGTGTTATGAAATGAGGCCCGAGTGCTTGTGACCATGAGGTCAATCTTGGTGTTATGAAATGAGGCCCGAGTGCCTGTGACCATGAGGTTAATCTCGGTGTTATGAAACAAGGCCCAAGTGCCTTTGAAAGCGTGCGCTTTAAATAAGGAAGTGTGAATATTATGCCTGTTGATATGCTTTACTTAATTTGAGAGTCGTTATGTCTGATAATATGTCAGAAGACGTGGCAGATTCAGTAGTGTTCTTTCAGTTGGATAGTCACATTTGTTGAAGGGACAATGCTTGGATAGCTATACTAATGATGGTCCTTTAATGCCAGATCGTTCATGACCATTATGCCTCTAAAATAATGAAGCGTGGACATTTGGATGCTGAGGGTATATGAAGTCAATCCAGAACCTTCCTCGGGTTATAAATTGAAGGATAACCTTTGCAAATTTCACTTCTTTCCTTTGTGTTGCTGTGTGCTTCTAGTTTTCATCTCTATTTTCCTTCTCTGCTATTGCTGCTGCCAAGTTTTTCTTTTTTGTAATCTGCCCGCTGCGAGAGATTTCTGCTTTGCTTTCCAAGTGAATCAAGAGCTTCTTTTACTTGTTTAGTTTTTCCTTTCACATCCTTCTTTCAGAGGTGTCCATGGCTCCATGAGAGCAAGTAAAGTATGATTTGTTTGAATCTAGGGTAGATAAGGGTATGATAGAATGGTATAGGCATAGATTTAGGATTCCTTAAGAATATTTGTTGCATACTACCGATAAGAAAGCGCATAAGCCTTACCAGATGCTGTAAAAATGGTAGTGTACCAAGACTAATTAGAGGGGGGGGGGGGGGCGCTGAGATTCCCCATAGATCCCTTTGTGAAGTTGTTTTTGAATAGATATAACATAGCTCCTGGGCAACTGCACCCGAACAGTTATAGAATTTTAACCGAGTATATACAGCTTATGGATAGGGAAGGGAGAGACCCAGACTTTGACATGTTTCTATTTATTTATAGTTTAAATAAGAAAAAGGGAGAGCTTACATTCTCTTTATTAGCCATTCCAGGTCTGAGTCTGTTTGTGAGACAGACATACCAAAGTCTTGGAGACACAAGTATTTTTTTTATAGAGCACCCGACTGAATTCTTTAGTATCCAGCACTTATAGGTCGATTCTTATCATGATGTAAAATGCCGGAGAAAGTTGCTTAATGAAGACTCGGACTTAATAAGAAGGCTTCATACTCAGAGCATATTTAAGGGAATCTCAGACGAGAATTATTCTCAATGATACCTTCAGAGAGTATATAATGGGAATAATGGTAAGTGCTTATCTTCTTCAAGGTATATTCTGACTCTTCTCTTTCCTTTATTTGTAGATGGCTGACTATTATACATTTGCGGCCGGGATATTACTTTCAAATGCTGGTTTAGAGGAAGCTCAAGATCAAGGGCAAGAACCAAAGATTATTGACCTTATGCTGGAGTAGGAGGAGCCTTTCGAGACTTTAGTTGAACGACATGTCGAGGTCGTAAGAGAACCTCAAGTGGAGCATGCTTGAAAAAGGGTTGTTGGGTCTTCTAAGAAGCGCACTAGGGGCAAAGGGATAGCCAAGGATGAAGAGGAATTGGCAAAAAATATTGTCGTCAAACGTACAAGACTTCCCAAATGTCTGAATAACAAGAAATGGATTTTGGATAAAATAAACCTCCAAGTGTCCTCAATCCTCAAATCAGAGACCAATACACTGAGTCTTTAAGCTTGCTAGAGGATGTGCAGAGGTGGAAAGACATTAGAAGAGGCAAACTCTTTAACTCTCTAATCACACATGCATTAGAGGTAAGACTGAATGTCGGCCTTCAAAGTTCATTATAGGTATTCTAAATGCTAACCTCTTCTACCCTTTGTTCGCAAATGGATCAGGGCTTACTACTAGCCAAAGATGAGCATTTCATTCTCCATAGTGAATATAACTTCAATGATGCTGAGGTTGGCACCATTGCCGGGGATTATGAGAAAAAAATGGGAGCAGTTAAATGCGTAGTGGAGCTTACTGAAGCGTAGCTTGAAGAGGTTAAGTCTTACCAAAAGAAGATCCAAGAGCTCGAACATTCTAAGGTTCAACTTTCTGAGAAGGTGGAGAAGCAGGATTCTAAGCTTGCTGACCTGGAGGAGAAGTTGGCCAAAGAAAAGGAAGGTCAGAAGGAAGATCTGAGGTCCTATCAAGACATGGTATCCGGGTTCCTTAAAGCATACTGGTCATAATGCAAAAGAATTTTGCTTGCTCAGCATCCTGATTTGGACTTCTCCAAGTTTGACATGATAACGACAAAAGACCTGGCCAAGTTGGCTGCTGTAGAGGATGCTGCCAATAAAGTGGCTCAGAAGCACTGAAAGGGTTTGAGGGTCACCAAAAAGGAATTTACCTTTGAGGGGTCTTCTTTCAAGCTGTCAGCGGGGTTTAACCATCTTTAGGAGAAATCTTCGGTTGTAACTAATCCCACTATCGCTACTATATTGCCCTAGAATCCAACTCTGAAGGGTGTAAATGTTTCTTCTGACACTGGCTTAGTGCCTCATAAGTCTGAGGCTAATGTAAATACTTGAAATATTTTCTTTTTTGTATAAATAATTGAAAATGAATGAAGTAGTACTTTTATTTTATTAGAGTTCTTCTTTTGTTTAAGTATAATTTCTTTATTGGTAATATTTTCTAAGATTATCTGAGTTCCAATATCAAGGCAACTCTTTCCCTCGTATATCTTTTATCTTGTATTCACCCTTTATAGCTTTTTCCGTGACTTGATAAGGACCTTCCCAGTTGGGATTGAGCTTACCAGTCCCAAAATTTCCTTTCCCTATATCTACCCTCCTTAGCATGAGATCCCCAGTCTTGAATTGTTTTGGTCGTACATGTTTGTTATGATATCCAGTTATTCTCTATTTTTGAGCTTTTAAGACCATAGATGCATGTTCTCTTCTTTCCTCGAGCAAGTCCAAGCATATCCGAGCATTAAGGTGATTAATGTCCAAATCGAACTCTCTAGAGGCTCGGTAACTTGACGAGTTGATCTCTACCGGTATTACTGCATCCATTCCATATGCAAGCCTGAAGGGCATTTCTCCTATTGAGCTTATGGGTGTTGATTTGTATGCCCATATTACATTGTTGAGTTCCTCCACCCAATTTCTAAAATAAGGACGTTGGCCTCTAGATCTCCTTGGCTCGGACCTTTCATCCCTCTTGAAGGGTATTCTGTCATCATCGCGCCGCAGCCTTTTATCTTCATCGAGTTTTATTAGCTTCATTTCCATAGACATAACCTTAGAAAAGGTAGTAGGCTCTTTAGTCATGATCTTATCTTTTAGCTTTCCTAACCGGGTTCCATTCTTCATCGCCTCTATAGCCACTTTGTCACTTAAATTCTAGATCTGCACGACAAATTTGTTGAATCTGTCTAAATAGCTTCTTAGTGATTCTATGGCTTCCTGTGTGCACATCTGGAGATCATTTATATTCTTTGCAGGTGGGACATTGGTGATGAATCAAGTTCTGAATTTCTCTACCAACTCTTCAAAGGATGAGACTGAGTTTTTAGGAAGTTGGTAGAACCACCTCTGAGCAATTTTGGTAAGTGTACTCGGGAAGACTCGGCATAATATTTCATCATTCATATTCTGGAGAATCATTTTAGTCTGAAATGAAGAAATAAGGATGACTGGATCTCCTGTGCCATCAAATTGATCCAACTGAGGTAGTTTGAATTTTGTTGGGATTTCGGTTCTGATTATTCTGCTCACGACGGGAGTTGTTCCCTCAAGAACACATTCATCTTCCTTTCTTGGTCTTGTCTGAGCTTTTTGGATCACTTGCTCTACCTTCTAAGCTATATGGGAATCGTCCAGGCCGGAATGACTTATACTTGAATCCCCTTTCGGGTCTTTCTGAGATTCTTTGTCCCTTTTGGGGGTACTCTGAGACACCACAGGTTTGTATGATCATATTGTTCTCCGGGTTTACAGCTTTGGGATTATTCTCTTGATTTAAGGCATTCAGTTGTTGTCGCATGAGGGTTATTTGAGCCTAGATGTTTTGGATCATTGCCTCTTTATTTGTGGGAGGCAGATTGAGTGTTTAGGCTACTGTGTTAAGATCTGGTGTGTTTGTAATTGGGGTTCCTAAAAGGCTTGGGAAGGGTACAGGAGGGATAGGTCAACTAGTATGATGCAGGGGGGCGTAATATGGAAAACTTATGCCCGGGGTTGCCCATCCTTAGGTACTTCCGAAGAAAGGGATTTGAGATGACAGTCCCACATAATGGATAAGAGCTAAAGGATCAACGGGCAAGATGGGAGTCGAAAAGTTGATGGGAGGAATAAGAGCTGAAGGAGTGATGGGAGTGTCTGGGTTGTCCCTGGTGGATTAATCAGGGAATTGGTAGCTGGCGGTGGACTTGATACCATATTTAGAGTTGCTTAGCTCGAGAGATTTGTGATGGTTTTGACTCAAGAGGTTCCTACAGATGGTGCCAATTAATAACTTAATTCTGGAACATCTGAATCCTATGATCAAGCAATCAACAAAGAAGTAAAGTGAGATGTGGGGTTTCCACCACAAACCCTCTAATGCTTAAGTCAAAGTGGGGTAGAGAGGGAGAGTTTAGAGAGATAATGAGAGCTTCAGAGAATAGAATGGATAGTATGAAGAGAGGTGAGGAGTATTTATAGGGAATGAGATGCTCAAACCTAAGAGGAATAGGATTCCTCTTCCTTGTAGGATTTGTCCTTGCTTGAGGTAATTCCACCTGATCCAGAAGTCTTCCTGATGAGGGATTCTTCTTGCTGAGGAACACCCTTTTCTACTTGGATTTAGTCTTCCTTATTTTGCAAGTTACTTTAGTTTAGGAATATTGGTTATTAATTGAATAGGAATATACCTGAAGGGTATCATGTATGCTCATTTTTAGATCCTCTAAATGCATACTTGCATGCTTCCTAGCTTGCATCACTTGTATACTTGCATGCTTCCCAAATTTGTATCATTTTGCTTGCTTCCCGAATTTGGATCATGCATAATACTTTGCATGCACCCCAAATTTATTTCTCACTGCATTAGCATCATCCATTGATTATATATACCTCTTGTTATCAATCTTAAGATCTCAATGTCGAGCTACTAACTTTACTAATGCCTACTAACTTATTTCTAGCTTTTATTTCCATTTGTTATTTTGGTTATCAATTTATGATTTATGTTGTTATATAACCAATTATCATCTTAATCTCTACACTTAACTCTTACTTCTCTTTATTTTTATGCCTTATTTATGTTCTTGTTATTTTTGCATTTTATTTGCAATCTCTACTCCTACTCCTTCTTTATTTATTCGCTTTAATTTGTAATTTTATTATTACATGTCCTTTTTGATATCATTTATGCTTTATCTTGTCAATCATATTAAGCTTTCCATTTATTTTTAATGTTTAATTTGTACTTTATTTGTTGCCAGAAACCAAAAATCAACCAAAAATAAACAAAAATTGTTTTTGTTCTTTTGTTGGATAAATAATCTCTTATTAATAAAATGGTATCTTTTGCACTTATGCTTCAATTCCTTTTCAATAAATAAATCCTTTTTTATTTTCTTACTTTTTATTTAAATATGGAATTTTACATTTTCCTTAATAAAAATTGAGCATTTTCATAAATATTTTATTTTCCATTTTCATATTATTAATAAATATTGTGCTTTTATGTGATATTTGTGATGTTGTTATTTT
>CATIWM010274925.1:0-20831 GCA_949671775.1 Mallotus repandus
GTTAAAAAAAACAAATAAAATATTGAAAAAAAAAAGTATAAAGTAAAAAAAGTTGAAAAAATCAGTAGAAAAGGAAAAAAAAAAAAAAAGATAACTCTAATGGCAAGGAAAGTGGGCTATATTTAAAAGAAAAAAACTTGAAAAAATATTTTTGAAAGTTTTTCAAATCAACAACATTTTTGAAATTTTTTTAGTTTTAGTACATTTATGTAAAAATTCCTTTTTTTCCTTACTTTTATCTATCCGTATTTTCATAAATACTTTTTTTATTTTCACGTTATATGTTGTTTTCTTCTTCTTTATTTTTTTACTTCCCGCCTAGTCAAGCTTCCTTTGCAAGAAAGCCGAAGAGGGAAGACGTAGAGGAAGATGAGGAAAAGGCCGATTTAAATACAATCATTAGTAGGCTAGATAGTTCAGAGTTGCAAGTGGAGTTTTGGATAGTAATGTGAAATATTTGACTCGAAGCATGCAGCTCCTGAACCACAATTTGATGGCCTACTTTGCTTTACAAAATTTCGTGTCTCGTTCTTTTCCGCCGTCTCAACCTGAGCCAATGAATGAAGATGTGGATTCTTGATTTGACTTAACTTTTGTTGTCTTAGTTTTTTTTTTCTCTATTTTTGAACTTTAATGTGTTAAGTTATATTCGATATTGGTTTGTACATTTGAATCTTGGATATTTTGTGTAGTGTTTTGTCATTTTGAATATTTGTAGTGTTTAATGGTTAAAATAAATTTGTGTTATTGTTTGATCGTGTTTGGTAATGTTTTATGTGTTTATAATATATTTCTAAAGTTTGTAGAATGTTGATAGCTGATTATACACGATTGTGTGTCAAAATATACACGGTTGTGTCTTTTAATATAATTTAAATACACAAACTAGACACAATTGTGTCACATTCACGCACAGTCGTGTGCCTTGTGATCTAATTATGTCATTGACCTAGACATGACTATGTCAAAACACACACAACCATGTAACCTGCTATTAGTACTCAATTTTCAGTAGTCCTCTAAAGCAGTCCGATGATGAAGATTTTTTATCAACTAGGCAAAAGATGACCTTAAACGTTGTTCAAAACATGCTCCTAAAGTAAAAACCTTGAATTAGGCCTACAATTCTTCAAACCGAAACCCCAAAAGATCGAACCACCCTTCAAAATAACTAAAAAAGGGTTCTAGCCTAAAAATCAAACTTTAAATTTGAAATTAAGATCTTAAAATGTTGAACTGAGACATTAAGAGGCCAAATTGAAACCTCCAAAGTTTGGTTGAGCCATTAAAGGCTTGAGTTGAACCTAAATACCCAGAAAACTCTGAAAACCTGAAAAGCCCATATCTAAAAATATTTAAGAAGTGACTTAAAAAAATGACTTGAAAATACTAAAGAATACATGTGGGAGAACTAGGCACGTGTGGATTTTAAAAAACCCACAAGCCAAAGCTTTTCCAAGTGTGCGGATAAAAAACCCATGCGCATAGATTTTTAGAAATCACACACGTGGGTGTTTTCCATGTGCATGAATGGTGAATTTTGGGTCAAAAATTAAAAATACCTATTTTTCAAGGACTTTTGGGGCTTTTGAAGAACTTTTGGTAATTGTACTGAATTTAGACGAATTTTAGAGACATTTTAGGACCTTATAAAGACTCTTTACAAATCACTTTAATCAAGCCTCAAACTCTTACACAAAAGCGTGAATAACTTATGGAAACCCAATTCTCAAACACTCAACATTCAAAACACTATCTTTTTTTAGGTTTTTAGAGTTGAAATCCAAACCTATCTCCATCTAAGTCAAAGCACGTTGTTGATAACTAATTTTCAATGGTCCTCCAAAAGTGGCCCAATGATGAAAGTCCTCTATCGACTAGATAGACGATAACCTTGCACAAACTCGATTTCATTAAGGACTAGACTTATGAAACTAACTCTTCCTTTAAGCTCAAAAATAGAGTTCCCACTTTTGGGCCACTTAAACTCATTGACATGGACTTATTTGGTCCTGCTAGAGTTGCTAGTTTAGGTGAATCAAGAGCTTGGTTATTGGAAATATTACTGATGTATATTAATTACAAAATATTATAATAAAATAATATATATAATAATAAAAATACAACCAATTGATAAGTGTGATATATTTAAATAGCTAAAGAGATAACTATGGTTGTTTCTCTAACACGCCCCCATAAGCTGATGGTGGAAAAGCAAGTAACTGAAACTGTTCCTAAAGTGAGTGAACGATTGCCGAGCTAGTGGTTTGGTCATAATATCTGTAACCTGATCTTTAGAGGATGAAGGAGACATAGTTAGCCTTTGGTTAATACCTGCTGGAGGATAAAATGATAGTCAACCTCAATATAACGAGCGCGGGCATGCAAGACAGGGTTAGTAGAAAGAAAACTAACACTAATATTGTTGCACCAGACATGAGGTAGAGCAGATATAGTAACATCCAATTCTGATAGCAATGAAGCAAAACATGCATGTCATTTCTATTCTTTAACATGTCTTTAGTATGTTTAAAGGCCCAATACATATGCAACCCCCTGAAATTTTTAGTTTTTGTTATTTAGCCACTTGAACTTACATTTTTACCATTTGAACACCTCAACTTGACAAAAATATAACTTTTACACCACTTGTCGCCCAAATAGAAAATTGAAGAAGGGCGTGTTTTACATGCGTCTGACAAGTTTCCACATATACATACGCATATAAATAAATGAAAAATAATAATAAACCGTACACAGAACAAAATAGTTGCAACTCTTCTTCTTCTCTTATCCTCTTCTTCTTCTCACACCCATCAAGAACCTTAACCATTTCTTCCCTATTAGTATACCCTACATCTCTCTTCTTACTTGCTTTCTATCTTCTGTTTTGTTAGCTTCAAGTGGGACCTGACCATTTGTCTCTCTCACTCACCATATAACTCTCACCTTCATCTTCATCAATTCACGCATCATCAAAGAAACATCTATAAAATAAACAAGCGATTAACAGTGAAAATTATGGTGCTTTTAATTCACCTCCTCTAGCGATGGGAGGATCAGCATTTTGGCCAGACATGTTATTAGTGGCGGCTCGGCAGAGATGATGATGGACTCTGACTCTCGATTGATTTCAGCTTCACCTACCTCCTTCGGTTTTCAGGGGACTTCTATTTTCTTTCATGTTCTTCATGGTCCTAAAGATCCTATTCTTGGTAGATGTACTCCTCCATCTTTTTCTCTTTTACTTAATTAGTTTTTGGTTGATAATCTGTGGGTATAGTTAGATCAATAATACAATATGTAATTCTTGTTTCTTTCAATTTTTACTTTTTGAACAGGTAACAATTGCTTATAACAAAGACCCTAGTCCCGTCAAGCTTAATTTAGGAGTTGGCGCTTACACAACTAAGGTTATACAGTATTTCCAAGAGCTATTGCTAGAATATTGCTGCTACCCCAGTCCAATAAGTTCAAGTAGAAATCATCAATAAGGTCAGAAGCATCCAAAGTCCTCTCAGAAGTTTGTGGAATGTGTCTGTGAGGCTTGGTAGATTTGGCTTGAACATGAGTTGAAGAAGCTTGTCCTTGCGAAATCAATTCAACAGGATCAGGAGGTTTATTCTTGAAATCAAGAATTTGAGTTCGACTCATGTTTAATGTTTCTGCTAATTGCTTCATGTATGCCTCTCTTGACGGTGAGCCCACCAGGTATGGCTATATGGACAAAGCACACCAGGTGTTTGATGAGAAGTATAAGAGAGATGAGCCTACTTTTACTTAGAATTTGCTACCATGTGTTATATAATGCTCAGTTTCATTGTTACTTTGTAGGACTTCTTCAGTTTGTCCTTGTTACTTTGACTGTTGAGTTCACATGGTGAAAACAATATTGCATTTTGTGCGTGTGTTTTTTTTAATGATTCCATTATATCTCTGTTTTGATTGTGTTTTTATGCTTTGCAAGAAATTATAGCATAAAGCATTTGATCGTCCAATCTTTTATTATTAAAGAGAAGAAAAATACTAAAAGTTACAGGTCTTTCTTAGAAGTCTACAGTGCTACTTTTATGGCTTGGTTTGGGGGAAGGGAACAATTGTATGTGAGATAAGCAACAATCACTCCAGAATATTTGGACATGTTGAGATGACAAATTTTTTTTAACTTAGGAGGAGAAATTTCAGTATGCCGCAGTGATGAATTTTTGGACAGGTTGAGCGCTCCTAAGTACTTCTAGGATTTCATGTATACTAATAAGAGTGATATCTTTAGCTTTGGGATGATTTTGTTTGTTCTATTGACTGGGAGAGACCCCACTGACCGATTCTTTGGGGAAGCATCTGACGAAGGGAGTTTAGGTTGTTGGCTTCGACATTTGAAGCATGCAGGGGAGGCAAAGGAAGCACTAGATAAAAGTATTCTAAGGGAATAAGGTGAGGAAGATGAAAAAAAAAAAAGTTATGTTTCAGGAAATGTTTTGCAAGTCGTGAAAAGGCCAAGGCATTGAATCATCTTTTTCAACTTTTGTTTAGTTACACGCTTATTGGGGATTAAAGTCACGTTACGTGCCACCTATGCAGCAAATGGTTTAAAAGTTATGTTTTTGCCAAGTTGAAGTGTTCAAACGGTAAAAACGTAAATTCAGATGACTAAATGGCAAAAACTGGCAAGTTCAGGAGGCAGCATATGTACTGTGCCATGTTTAAAAGTAAAACATACTTTAAAGATATGAATTTTTTAATTTAATTAAGAAATTATTATTTTTTAAATTATATATATTAACATGGAAAAACTCATTATGTAGCCTCAAATTTTCATAGCTTGTTTCATTGAGTCCCTATATATTTATTGTGTTTTGAAAGACCCTTAAACATTTATGTGATACAACATCGAATACAACATCGAACCATTTAACTTCAATTCTACTTTCCATTTTTTTTAAAGAAATATTCAATATTATATCAAATAAATATTTTAAAATATTTTAAAATACAATAAATATATAGGGGTTCAATGAAATAAACCGCATAAATTAGAGGCCCTATATTGAATTTTTCCTATTAACATCTTAAAGAAAAATGATAAACCTGTAATTCCTTAAGTTTTAGCCTTGACAATATCCATCCTACCAATCACATCAACCCAGCTGTGGAGCCATTTTAAGTTCCAAAAAGTACTTGGAGAACATTTGAATTTTGGCCAAAGGAGTGTAACAGAAAAAACCAAAATTGGGGTTTTCAAGGGTTACTTACGAGATCCAACAGAAGGGATGGTTACTTTTACAGTATTCTAACCCAACTGGGAAACATGAACAAATTTTCTCCCTGTAGTGGGGACTCTGACGAAAGAAGCAAGCAAGCTTTAAATTTAATGTAATGACCTTTTTTTTTTCTCCATTCTTCTTCTTTTTCAAGTTTTTTCGTGGTGTCAGATCAGATCCAATCCATCTCGTAACTTGCCTTTCCTTAAATGCCAAATTATTGATATAATGTGATATTACCATTACCTAGATTTTATTTTCCCTATATATTGGACAACGTCGTAGGCTTAGCTTGTTTCTGCAATTCAATCCATTTTCTTCACCCTCCGAATTTGACCCACTAAATTTCTTTATTCGATTGGATTGGCTTGCCAGATTATAATTTCCTTGTTATGAGGTGGAAGCAACTTTCTTGTAATTGTATGTCATTTTTCTTCTATTTCAACATTTGTAAAATTATATGCTTATAAAAAATTAAATAGCAGAATAGTTTTTTTTTAAATAATAGTAATATTGACAAATTACAGTAAAATTTTTTTAATTTAATAAAAGTTAATTACATAAAACATAATTAGGCACCTCCTCAACTAAAAACGTATCATGAGAAAGACAGAGCCCATTTAGCTGGCTCATGAACTACTCTATTGGCATCTCTACGATAATGAGCAAGACTTACTAATTCAAAAGAACTAACTAAAAATTGAATCTCTTCAAGAATTAAAAAAGACATAGCTAAACCAGAAGAACCAAGTTGGAAATGATTAATAACTGCCTCATCATCACTTTCAACAATCAATCTTCGGAACCCAGCTCTCTTTTATAAGTTATTTATAAGAGAGCATTAGAGATTTTTAATAGTCTATCAATCCCTTAAGACATTAATATCAAGCACATGCGCATGCGGATGCAAATCCGCGCGCATGGTGATGGCATATGGAGCGCCCAAGATATTAACAGGTTCTACTTGAAAAAAAATTGTCCATATCAGAAATTAAAAGCAATAAAAAATATTAATATTAGAAACTAAACCCATTGAGAATTGATGTCATAATAAATTTAATTGGATTGAAACTGTTATGAGAAAATATTTGATTGATATATAAACTCGTTTAATTTTAAGAATGTGTTTGGTATAAATAAACAATTGTTATATTATGGATCCCTGTGTATATTGCATTATGGACAAGGGGTCCATCGCATGTGTGAATAAGTTTTTCTTTTTTACGCGCAAGTCTCTTTTTACTGTCTCTTTCTTCTTCTTGTTTCACGCTCTATGTTGAACAGTCATTGAAATTCACTTTTTTTTTTCCAACTCTAAGTTTTCAACTCCAAATCTTCTTCTTCTTTTTTGACACGCAGCGTCAAACGTTTTTTTTTTCACATCAAATGTTCTCTTTTTTGTCTATGTTAAACTTTATTTTAATTAGTTAATTTCTCTTCATACTTGTAGTAATTAATAGGTTAATTGATCAAAATATTAATGAAATCCATTGTTCTTCACTTGTATATTCATGAGAATCAATGAATTTATAGGTTAAAATCAATGAATCTGCTGCAAGTTCATTAACCTTTATCTACAGATTCAAATGAACATGCAGATGAAAATCAATGAATTTGCAGCAGGTTCACTGACCTTCACTTGCAGGTTCACAGACCTTCAACTACAAGTTCACAAACATTCACTACAGGTTCACATTCAATTTAATCTTTATTTAATAACATATGAACTTCCAATCAATAACACCTGAATCATTTCATTACAACTAATAAATTTACATGCACAAACTAAACAAATACAACAAAATCAAGTGAACATCCAATCTAAAAAAATACAAAAAGAAGAAGAAGAAGTAGCAGTGCACACTGGTCTTGTCACTGGTCTTGTTATTGTTTCTTGACTTACCTTTTTGCTTCTTGTTTCTTGATCTAAGCTCTTTTCAAATTTGATTTCAATGAGATTAAAAAAAAAGGGTCAGATATTGCAATAATGGTGAGGAAAAAAGAAGAATGATAAGAACAAGAAGATAAAGTGAATGAGAATCGAGAACCAAAAATACATAAATCTTCAAATTTGATTTGAATAAGATAAAAAAAAAAAGGTCAGAGTGTGAGGAAAGAAGAAGAAGAAGACGAAAGCACCAAAAAAAAAGAATGCGAACTTAAATCATACGTGTGAGGCACACATAGTATCATGGACAAGAGTCCATGATATAATTTGCAATAAATGAATAAATTTTACAAAATTTTATAAAATTAATTTGCAATTTCAAATGATGCTTGTTTGATTTAAATGAATATATTATAGAATTTACTTGCAATTTCATAGTTTTAAATTTGAGAAACTAATTAAATCAAATTCTAACAAAATTGTTAGAATTTCCAAATGAATTCCACAATTTTTAAGTCTATATTCCTAAAATAACTAAAATACCTCTCATTATTTTTATTTTCAAAGAAATCTTTCTATCTATAGAGGTATTTTTTTGACCAAAATTAAAAATTAACTTGAATTTTAGATTTATACCGAACACAATTTAATAAAATATAGAAATGAATTTCATAAACTATTTATTTAAAATAAACACACTTTATTATAATAGAATTCATTTCGAAATAAATTTCAATTGGAATTTATTTGAAAATGGAATGATTTTTTAAGTGAAATTGAACCAAACATAATGTACAAATATAAGATAATACTAAATAAATAAAATTTATCAAAGTGAGTATTTATCGTTTTAAATTTTATTAAAACCAACGTCCTTCTATTGAATGTTCAATGGCTAAATCAACTAATTAAGAGATGGTTTCTTTCAGAAATGGACAATTTGTAATGCTCTGTCAAAGTCATAATTTTTTCTGAATAAAAAGATTGTATCTGATTGAATTATTCTTTTCTCCTCTCTCTCCCTTTCCCATGATTATTACAAGTGTTTTTACTTTTCTCTTTAGTACTGGGCTTAAATTCATCACCGGATCATGTCAGTAGTTAAGTTATTGCAGGCTATATATATGATCAAAATCATGGTATGCTGCTAGCTTCAAATCCAAGTAACCCATATATGCATATAAAGTTTGGACACTGTTATTTAACTCTTTAATGCCAATACATGCATAGCTCTGTTGTTACATCAGGCACATTGGAAGAGAAGACCCCAGCAGCTGAAACCCTAGAAATCATTGCATATAGTGCATGCGCGAGATTAGAATATCTCTTATTCTATGAAAGATGCATAAGGAAGTGACCAGGTGTGTCTTTCACATCAAAATAAAAGTGTATATATATATATATATATATAGAGATGAAGAGACTTAGAAGTGTTTCATCATTGATTGTTCTAGACATACATATGTGAGTACTGTCTATGTCTGTACTCTATTAAATGTGCTTATCTCATAACCCAACGCCGTATTTTTTTTAGCCGAATAAGCACTAAGAAAGCAGTTGGCGAAACTTCTATATTCATGATTGTTTCAACTTGCTAGCCAGCAATTATATATGCTTTCTGGTACAAAATGCAAAAGGGAAGACTTTTCTCTTTCTAATGATAGCCCATGAACTAGAACGATAGCGCGTTGAAACCGAATCATTTTTTTTTTTTTTTTGAGTGTGTAAAACTGCAAGTATTTCCTCATTATATTGGGTGTGAAAATAATTTTCATTTGGCGTTCGAGTGACATATACTGGGCCTAGAACTTCTTTACATGCTGAAAATTAGAATGTAGGAACTTCTGTTATGTAATTAACGTCCTCATATAAAAATTTAGTGGGACCTCATGCTAATGAGATTCAGTTACTGAAATCAAATCTTTTTTTTTTAACCAGAAACCAAATCATTTAGTAACACAAGCATAAGGGAATTTTGTGTTGCTTTTGTTGCATCATCACAATTGGAACAGTGAACTGAGTTTGGTTAGCATAAATGTAGTTTCTACATATATGCCACCCAGTTGAAATAACTACATTCTGATTGCGGTTAAAATTACTATTAAAAAATTTTCTGATGTTTTTGGTTTATAATCTCTTTGCGCAGTCATTATATAGTAGTCCTGATTTTTAATGAACTGAAAGACTAAACTAATAAAAACTGAGTATTTAATTAATGTGATAAGAACTAAAATCTAACAGTACATAAGTAAATCCTAAATTGATTGATATTATTGGTTTGATTTTGCAACTCATCAAAAAGCTAGTATCGTTATAAAATTTTCCCTCTTTTGCGACTCTAATACAGAATATATAGACATAATTTGAAATTGGGTTGATATATAGTATAGATATCATTTTCATGAAAAATTATTCATGGTATAATTTGAAAAGGAAAAAGAATACTAATATTATGAATTAGAACCTCAGTCAGAGCCCAATTATTTAAGCTCTTGATACATTAGCACACAAATTACAGGTTGCTGTAATGATAATTTTGCACATTCTTAATATGTTTTAATTTGGAAAAGCTATCGGCTTTGATAAATATGAAATCAGCTGCTTCCTTTTTCAAACATCATTAGATTGAATTACACGGTACTACCTCAATTATATGTGAGTGAAGATTATTAATTCTTGACACGGAAGATGCATGAGTCGTCAATGACAATGATGTGTCAAGTTCCTCCAACTTGAAATTTCTTGATTTAACCATGGCATTGTTGTCTTTAACAAAGATGTGTTTTGGAACATGAATGATACCCAAACTTCGATTGATGTATTTATGAGAATGATACATATGAGCAGCATCATTTTATTTTTCCTCTCCTCAGTGTTCAGATGTCCTACTCTATTATTGCACACCAACTTTTATATATATACACCAATTAATAAGTACTTGATTCGCACGTAAATAAAATTTTTTTAAACTCGTGATAGTACATAAATTATTAAATATATACTTAAATTATTATTATTATTAAAAAAAATTAAAAATAAAAAAGTATTATTTATTTATATTAAAATTTAATATTTTATTTGAATAATTAATGTAGTTATAATTCATTGCAAACTTGATAAATCTTTTATTTAAATAATTATATGAATTTCTTCAATATTTTTTATAATTAATATTTTTCTTCATTCTAAAACTAATTTTATATAAAATAAAAATTATGATCATAATTAATTATAAGATAATGAAAAACTATTAGTTATTTTCTTGATAAAATTTTAAAACAATAAAAATTTATATTTTGTTTATATAACAATTCAAGTATGACAACCTCATTAAAATTTATAATTTAGTATAATTTTTTTATTTGAGCAGTGACACTTTATTTCTTCAATATATTTAATATTACTACTTTTATTTACTCAAAAAGTAATTTAAAGTAAATTTTTAATTTCAACTAAAAATTAAATGATAAAGATTAATTAATTTAATATTTTACTCTTTTTTATCAAATTTTATAAAAATATAAAAATGATAATTATACTATTTTTCTTATAGAAATACTAATCTCAAATAAATTATATGCTCTATTTTTTAGAAAATGATTATAGATACAAGACAAATAAATTTTATTAATTAATTTAATTATAATTATTCACTAAGTAAACTTTAATTTAATAAGTATTTAAAAATAATAAGAATTTTATTTTATTTATATGTCACAACCCGAACCGAAGGTTTGTGACCGGCACTAGAGAATGAGGATACATAAAGTAACCAAATCCCGTAGCAAGCCTTAAAAATTTTTCGCGGAATAAAACAATATACTTAACGATAAATTATAACATATGCATAATATTAAAAGCATAAAATAATATTCTTTTAAATACAATATTTCAATTCAGATACAACAGAATACCAATAATACATATTAAAAATTTAACTATTGCGGTGTCTAAAATTTTAGTTACACAGTACAAAATCAAATCAACATACATAATGCAGCCGGTGAACAACAAACTCAGCACAAACGAGGAATACTATCAGATAGACTGTGAGGTCTTAAAAAAAATAAGTTGAGGGGAATCAGACCTCACTGAGTGAATCAATTTTATAAAATGCATACTGGTTTTAAAACCATTGGTTAAAATCCTTTTTAAAATAAAATAGAATAAAATAATTACAATTATTAAAATCATTTACTTTTCTTGATAATATCTATATCGAGTCTCTTTAAAACTTTTTAAATCGATTCAATATGAAATTCTCATATAAAATATTTATTTTGGTGGAAAATCTGGTAGAACACCTAAATCATTATTCTAATAGCCTTTCGACTCTCTTAATCCAAGTGATTGCCGTCCCGAGAGCAAAGCATCAACTGAGTTACTGCCACAGTCATTTCACTTATTCCATATTAGATGTTCCGAGAGCAATGCATCAACCAAGTTACATTCATTTTTCTTTTCTTTTACCGGTCCGAGAGCAATGCATCAACCGAGTTCTAATCATTTACGTATTAATCATATACTAATATATTACCCATGTGCACATGGTCCTAGTGATACCAATCATTAAATAATGAATAAATAACAAGTAAATCAATAAATAAATCATATCGGATAATTTTTCTTTTAAACATGCTTTATCTTTAATTGCTAGAAAAATATATTGAAACACACATAACACACATTCCATAAAATTAACTCACAGATTGAGCGTGCCGGGCGACGTGTTCTTTGCTGCCCTGGTGCTACAGCTCGTGCCTCGAAGTTCTCTAAAATAAATAATATTTATTTAAAATATGCTCCTAAAATAAATTATTAAATTCATAAAAATTCTTGAAATTAATAAAATTATGAAATGAAGAAATTGACTCGATCTAAGACACAATGCTAAACAGACTCAGAATTTCGACACAGGTCAATGTCACGCTTTACAAGAAATCTACCGAAAATTCGACAGAGTCTTCCTTGTAAAATGGATAACCCTCTACTAAAAGTAGAGTCGATCCTGCGCGAAAGCACACTTCTAATACACTACAACAACCACACTTGGATCAGACTCCTAAACTATACACAATTCCGACCTAGTTCCAAATTCACAATAATTAATAAAATAGTATAATTTTTAATAAATTACCAAAAATCATAAAATCTCATTTAAATACCATAATTTAATTTATTTCCATAATAAAACATAAAATATATTTGTTTTCAAATAAATAGTAAAATTCTAGCTTATACTCAAATTTATTATTTATAAAATTTCAGAAATTCATAAAAATATATTTTAACTCTAAATATAATTAAATTATCAAATAGTTAAATACTATAATATTGATATACATTTTATATTATTTTGAGAAATTAATCTAAAATCAACAAAAATATTAATTTAGCTAATAAAATTAATTCATACTTTCAAATAATCAAAATTATTATTATACGTATTAATTAACTATAATTTCACCAAAAATCAATGTAAAATAAAATTATAAATTTCCTCTAAAATTTATATTTTTCACATATTACTTCCAAAAATTATAATTAATTATCTATAATTAATTTTATAAAATTTCCTTCACAAACATTACTCCAAATAATATATATTATTTATTAAAATTATCTAAAATTTTGGGCTCGAAATAGTAACCCGAACCAAAAATTCCAAAAATTAAAAATAAATCCAAAAAATATAGAAAAATTATATTTGCATAGCATTTAATCTCTACATCAACTTCTCTACTCAACATTAAGCCTAAATATCACTTAATTAACAAAAACTCAAAAATAAATTTACCTCGTTTCAAATCAATCCGGAAGGAGATCGAAAAAACAGAAGTTGGATTCGAGAAGCTTGAAAGATGAGAATTCCAACGAAACTGGAATTACAACCAACCGACGTCAGAAATGTCATCGGCGACAAAAACTAGCTCCGGCCAAAACCAAAAGAAAACAGAAAAGGAGGAAGAGAGGCGGCTGGCAGGAGGACGACAAAGCTGGTGGCGGCGCGATATGGTGGTGTTGGCGGTGAGGTAGTGGGGTGGTGGTCTGGTCTGGTTCGACCGAGAAGAAAGAAAGAAAGAAAGAAAGAAAGAAAGAAGAAGAATAAGAAGAAAATGAAAAGAATGGCCGGAAAAAAATTTTACTTTTGACCCTTTTTTTTTAATAAAAATAATAAAATACTAACTCTCCCATCAAAATACTATTCAATAAACATATATAAAAAAATAATATACCTAATTAATTCTCTCCACCATAATAATATACACAATAAAATATAAAATAATACTAAGCTAACAATTTACTAAAATATCATTAACACACTTTTATAAAATAATAATTAAAATAATATTCAACACCAAAATTCAAATTTAATTTCACTAAATAATAATCTCAATATTAATAAAATATTTATTAACACTGCAAATCGCAGAAATTTATTTTATGATTTAAAAAAAAATAATTTGGGTGTTTACAGTGTCAATAATGCCTAAAAGTTGACAAGTTTCAGAAGTACTTTTTCTATATAAAAGTCTACTAGCAAAATTCTCATATGAATAACAAATATAGTCAAAGGATGTATTCTTAAAATACTAAAATCCTAAATGCATAGTGGCAATAATACATTTAAAAAATTCTTTTGATTACATGCAAATAAGACTCTTCAGGACATGATTGAAAATGTGGACACAAACAAGTAGTAAACATTATATCTGGCCTATTTGCTTTTAAGTAAAGAAGAGATTCGATTATAGCTCTAAACTATTTTTCATCAATGGGCTTTTAATTCTCCAAGTTTAGTTATGGTGCTCAAAGGCATCTTCTTTGTCTTAGATACCTTCATGCCAAACTTCTTGAGGATCTCCTGAGTATACCTAGATTGGTTGATGAAGATCCTATCCTAACATTGCTTGATTTGTAATTCAAGGAAGAACTTGAACTCACACATCATGCTCATCTTAAATTGACCTAGCATAAGCTTAGCAAAATATTTATATAAGCAATGGTTAGTAGCACCAAATGTAATTTCATCAACATATATTTGAACAATAAGTAAGTCATTGTTAGATTTCTTAATAAAAAGGCTTATGTCAACCTTTCCTTTAGAGAAACCTTTTTTTAAAACAAAAAAAAAATACTCAATTTACCATACCAAGCTTTAGGAGCTTACTCCAATCTATACAATGCCTTTGATAATTTAAAGACATGATGAGAGACTTCGTAGCTTTCAAAGCTAGAAGGTTATTTAACATATACCTCCTCTTGAATGTAGCCATTCAAGAATACACTTTTGACATCCATTTAAAATAAATTCAAAATTCATGTTAGAAAGCAAAAGCTAACAACATTTTTATGGTCTCTAACCTTGTAATAGGGGCAAAGGTTTCATCATAATCAATTCATTCTTGATTATAACTTTTGACTATAAGTATAGCCTTGTTCCTAGTTATGACTAGGGCTGAGCATGGGGCTTGAAGAACTTGAACTGTCTTAAAAAAACCAATTTGAAAATCTCCAAAATTAAAACCCAAGTTGACTATTTGACTTTCTCCGAACTGCACATTCTTGAAAACTTTTATTGGGACAAGCACGGAGAATTTGAATTATCTGAACCGAGATCCATCCCAAACCGCTTCGAATTGCACCGAACTGAAGAAATGAAACTAGAAATAGTAATTTAATATAATCGAAGTTACATATACATATATATTATGTTCAATTTATTAATATTGGACCTACTCATTTAACATGTAATATAAAATAATGTCATTTTAATTATTTGAAATATCACTCATTAATCAAATTATTTTAAATCACAAAAAATAAATATTAAATTAGCAAATAGCATTTTAAAATATTATAATATAATTTATGTTTAAAATTTTAAATTCACCTTCAATAATAAAATTGTAATATAATATACTTTTTAATAATAGTCATGGTGTTGTTATTATTATTTTATGATGTATATTATTTGTACAAATTTTTCATAATAAATATAATAATTGCATTGTATATTGGAGTGTATTATAAAAATTTTAATAAAATTTTTATTGTAAAAAATAATGATATATAAATAAAACTATAGAAAACATTTTAATTTTATGATAAATTTATAAAATGGTTCGTAGGTTAATTAGTTCAATATAAATTACATCTTTATTTATTTTTTAAATTGGAGAAGAACTCATCTTTAAATTGAATTGAACTGAAAATTTTAATCCGGAGAAGAACTAATCTCCAAATTGAACTGAAAATTTATAGCAATTCTAGAGAATCACATTCTTTGAATCCAACCGGATCATGCTCACTCCTAGTTATGACGCCTTGCTCTTTTAATTTATTTCTAAATACCTACTTGTTGTCTACAATATGATAATTCTTAAGTGTTGGAACTACATTTCAAATTTTATTCATCTTAAATTGGTTAAGTTACTCTTATATAGCAAGTACCCAACATTCATCCTCCAAAGCTTCACTAATGGATTTTGGCTCAATTTAAGATATAAAAGGCTAGATTAGTAAGAGGTCTAAGAGAGGATCTAGTGGTTTCTCCTTCAGTAGTGTCACATATGTTGAGCTCCTTTGGGTGGTCCTTTTTGAATTGCCACTTATTGGGTAGCTTCTCTCTTGTGGTAAGTTGCACTTCCTCTACCTCTTCCATATTTGGATCTTTCGTGTCCAATGGCTTTAATCCTTTCTTGTCTTATAGGTTCATCTTTATAAAGTCATTTATAAAATAATCAAAAATAAGATCCTTTCTTAGATTAAATGGGTTAGACTCATCAAACATAACATGCACGGACTCTTCTACTACTAGAGTTCTCTTGTTAAAGACTTTATAAGCTTTGCTTGAGGTGCAATAACATAGGAAGATTCCTTTATTATCTTTTTAATAGAATTTTCTAAGATTTTCCTTGGTATTTAATACAAATCACTTGTAACCAAATACTCTTATGTACAAAATCTTAGGCTTTCTATTATTTTATAGCTCATAAAAAGTTTTTTTCAAAACTGGTATTTTAAAAACTCGATTTAAAATATAACAAGCAATGTTAATGAATTTCAGCTAAAATATAATGGTAAATTATATTCATGAAGCATTATTCTAGCCATTTTCACTAAAGTTCTATTCTTCTTAAGGTATTCTAGGTATGCCATTTTTTATGTAGCAAAAGAATTGAAAATTTTATTTTTAAATTCGGTTCTATGATCACTTCTAACACTAGTGATGCTAAAATCTTTTTCTTTTTAAGCTCTTTTTGTAAATTTTTTCAATGCATTAAAAGTATAATTCTTTTAAGCTAGAAAGCATACCTAAGTAAATCTATAGTAGTCATCAACTAAAACAAATGCAAAGTACATACCCCAAACTAGCTACTCTAGTATATCTAAAGAAGTCCATATGTATTAGCTCAAGTGGCCTAGAAGTGGACACTCTATTTTTGAGCTTGAATGATGATTTTGCTTACTTCCTTTTTGACAAGCATCACATATCTTATTTTTGGTGAACTTGAGTTTGGGTAAGCCATGCATAAGTTCACTCTTGTTAAACTCATCAATCAATTCAAAATTGGCATGTTCTAATCTCTTATGCCAAGTCCATGTGTCATGGAAAATAAATATTAAACATTTGAACTTTTATTGCACAGATTGTTCAAATCAATCATATATACAATGTCAACTCTTTTTCCTTTAAAAATTACTTTGTCATTAATTAATTGGCTAATAAAGCAATTTTTGAGATATAAAGTGACCTTATTTTCCATGTCATATAATTAATTAATACTAAGAAAGTTTTATTTCAATCTATCAATAAACAGCAGATGATGAATAGAATGAGTTTTGAAATTACTAATGTTGCTAACTCCCACAATCTTCCCTTGAGCATTATCTCAAAATTTCACTCTTTATCCATCCTTTACTTCAAAGGGAATTAACTTGGCTCTTATCTCCTATCATGTGCCTTAAGCACCTACTATCCAAGTATCATTGGCTCTTGAATTTGGTGGACTTTAAGCACACCTACACAGCATAAAATTAAATATTCTTTTGAACTCAAACTTTAGTTAGTCTGGGTTAGTTAGTCTTCAAAAGGACCTTCAGCAAGATGTTCAAATTCAATTTTTTATAATAACATACGTTGTTAGTATGGCCTAATTCTATGCAATAAAAGCACCTAATCTTTACAAACCTATTAGGCTTACCAACTCATGCATTCTTAGAATATCTATAAGAGTTGGTGTTTCTTTTATGCATATATGGTCTAGCATGAAAATGTGAAGTACAAACATAGTGATGATCATGCATAAACCTTTGAAACCTAGACTGCATAGGTATGTGCTTTTTAGTGTAATGAATGCATGATTGGGTTTAGATCTTTTGGCTTGAAACTTAAAATTTTAAGCCTTGGGGGATTGGCTTTAGAAGGCTTAATATTGCCTCTAGGTGGGAGAGACTCCTTAGTCTTGGAGACTATAGTCATTTTGCTCTCATTGAGAATGAGTGATGAAGAACATTTGGCTTTTAAAACTTTTGTAGGACACGATGATAATGTAGCTCCATTAGAGTATCTAAGTTCAAACGTAGAACCATCTTTAACAATCTAAAAGATCATCAAAAGACTCCTTTCCCTTTTGAAACTTAGACAAATATCTTTTGAGTTCTAGAACTTCCTTTGAAAGCAATTCATTTTCTTTCCTAGATTTTGCAAATTCATTTTTCAAAGTCAAAGAGATTTTCAATTCATTAGAAAGTTTCTAATTTAAGAAATCGTCTTTGAAATTTTTTCTTTAAAATCATTAAATTTCTTTGATAATTTAGAAAGCTCCATTTTGTAAAAAATTTTCTTTGAAAGCAAGTTATTACATTTTAAAATAAGTTTGCTCATAATAGAACTCTAATAATCATCATTATCACAATCATAATCATCATCATTATCATAACAAGAATAATGAGATGTAGAGGGTACCTCTTTGTCTTCAAGAGTTATAAACCACTTATTGTTCCTCCTCCTTCTCCAAATTCAAAGAGTCATCCCAAGTAGCTTTAGCGGCCTTCTTTTCTCATTAGATCCCTTGCTCTTATAATTGAGCTTTGGACATTCATTTCTAACATGTTCGGGCTTCTTTTACTCATAGCAAGTGCCTTCCATTGACTTCTTGGTGTCTCTCCTTTCTTGTGATCCTTGAGCTTTGCCATGTTTTTTCTCCTTAGGAACTTTTTGAAGCCTCTTGTAAGCATAGCAAGTTCGTCATCTTCCTCACTTGAGTCCTTAATGCTTTCATCATCACTTTGCTCTTGTGATGCTTTGAGTGCAATCCCCCTTTTCTTTTCTTTTTTTCTTTCTACTCCTTCTCATCTTCCTTTTGCCTTAAGGTAAGCTCATGAGTTAGTAGCTTACCAATAGGGTTATTGTTAGAGAGATTGGAAAGATCATATGCTTCCTCTATGGACGTAACCCATGACTCCCAATTTTTCTTTGGAAGTACTCTCAAGATCTTGATGTTTACGTCATCTCTTGAGTAATGTTTTCCAAGCATTTTTTAGGTGGTGATAAGAGCATTAAGGCGATTAGTAATTTTTGTAATTGATTCTTGAGGCTTCGTTTTTATGATGCCATGTCTATATTTTTCGTAAGAATAAAATACTCATTTTGTCATTTTTATTTCCTAAAATATTTTTTCCTTTATTTTATCGTTATTTTTATCATGAAACATCATGTCAAAATGTATTTTTCAAATAAAAAATAATGTAAATTTTAGGTTTACATCAAATATAATATAAATAAATAAAATTCACTTAAAAAATTTATAAAATATTTATTTAAAAAGAACATAAAATTAATAGCTAATGACTTCTTTTTAAAATGTTTCATTGTGTTTAAACATTAAACTTGGACCTCTCGTCTTTGGGATTATGAAAAAAAAAATCTTACAAGCAAATGTCGTATCAATAATAATTATAACAATAATTATATTTTTTTTATTTTTCTAAGAAAATGGTGAAATATATTAAAAAACTCAAACAAACTAATTAGTTTAAATTTTATTTTAATTTACATGTACAACTGAAAAAAGAAAGTAATTTTTATTAAATTTAAAAAGACTCCTCAAAACATTTATTCCGAACATTTAAAAATGAAAATAAATTATTGTTCAAACAAATACTAAATTTAATTTTTTTAGAATTACAATTTTCTCTTTAAAAAAAAAGTATGCATACTTATCAAAAACTAGAACACGAAAATGTATGCATACTTCTTTGCATCGATTTGGTATGATATTTAGTAAGTAAAAAATAGATTAATTTAGAAAATTTTATTAATAAATTGAGAATATTTGTAGCTTTCAAATTTTACAAATATTAACATACCGGTGGAGGTCAAATAGTAATTAAATTGATTAATTCTACATGTTGCATCCATTTGCAGAAAAAAGATAGTGTTATGTGCATACAAATTTTAGAAATTAATCAAATAATAAAACTTGTGAATTACAAATTTCAGATATCCAAAAGCAGTAGAAAGGCTGATTTTTGTTCACCAGTAATTGTGGATAAATGGCTGAAGTTGCTGTGGGTTGGGCAATTAAAAAGTTGGATTTGCTGCTGACTGTAGAGGTGGTACTACTCAGAAATGTCCATAGAGAGCTTGAAGATATCAAAGATGAATTGGAAACCATCATATCCTTCCTGAGAGATGCAGATGCAAGATTGTATCGGAAAAATGAAGACAGTCGTCTCAACACTTGGCTGAAGAAAGTACGAGAAGTTGCTTTCCGCATAGAAGATGTCATTGATGAATACATGCATCATGTTGCACGACATCAAGATCGCCATGGCTGTTTGCAAAAATTCACTTGCTTTCTCAGGGAATTGAAGGCACGTCATGAGATAGCCTCAAAGATTCAAGATATCAAGAACGCAGTTGGCCAAATGAAGGAAAGAAAAGAAAGATATAGCTTTAACTTCTCATTAGAGCTGGTGGTAGGCGGCGACATTCCAAATACATGGCGTGACACTCGCGTGAGTTCCCTTTTTCTTGATGAAGCCGAACTCGTTGGTTTAGAATCTCCTAAAGCTGAATTGATAAGCAAACTAGTAGAGGGAACCACCAAAAATGTTGTCATCTCGGTGGTGGGCATGGGGGGACTAGGCAAAACTACTCTTGCCAAGAAAGTGTATGACTCTGAAAACATCACCGCTTACTTTGATTGCAAGGCTTGGATCACTGTATCTCAATCCTACAAGGAGGAGGAGCTGTTGAGGACCACGATACAACAATTCCAATATGAAAATAAGTTGCCTGCATTAGAAGGAATTGAGAAGATGAATGAGTTATTGCTTATTGAGAAATTGAGAGAGTATTTAATGGAAAAAAGATATGTGCTGGTTTTTGATGATGTTTGGAGCAATGATTTCTGGAGATATATCAAGGTTGCCTTACCTGAAAATGATAAAGGAGGTAGAATTATGATAACAACTCGTAATGAAGCTGTTGCACCTTCTCCTTATGAGTCTCCATTTTATCATATCTTCAGACTCCAACCTTTGCCCGAAACAAAAGCCTATGAGCTCTTCTGCAAGAAGGTGTTCCAATCAAATGGTGGAATTTGTCCACCAGAGCTGCAAGAGTTGTCCAAGTCCATCGTTGAAAAATGTGAAGGTTTGCCCCTTGCCAT
>CATIWM010274928.1:0-11442 GCA_949671775.1 Mallotus repandus
GAATTGAGTTTTAGTGTATGTATATAAAGAAACATGGCCGGACCTTACTAGATTATGTCAAGGACTAAGGACAAATAATTAAAACTTTAAACTAAAAATATAAATAATTAACAACTCTACCATGATTATTATTTGAAAGAAGATTAATTATAAAATGACCATAAGCCTAAAATAATACAATTTGTAATCAAGGCTGAGGTTACAAAGAAATACGAAAGTTTTTTGGCATTTTGCTTTGAGTTTTGAATATTGTTTCATTTTTTTAAATGAAAAAAAAAAATGATACGTGCTTTGCTTAGCTAGGAGAGGAAAGTTCTATTCTCTTGGCATAAAAACAAATAACAAAAAATAACTATATTTGAATCGACTGTCACATGATAAGAATAAATAATAATAATTATCTGACATTTTTATAGTTTATTTATTATTTAAACATAAAATAGTTAAAATATTAATTTACTATTAATTGAAATAATCATATAATTAGTTTCCGAACTTTTTAATTTTAATAATTTCATATTTTAATTTTTTATGACAAAAATAAGTTTTTAAACTTATAAATAAATCATAATTTGATGTATTTAGCATGTCACTTTTAAATTGTTAATTAATTATTATTGTGAGACTCAAAATAATACTTCGATTCAATCTTAATTCAAGACAAAATTAGTGATTCAACCAAAAATTCAAACACAAAAATTGAGATGGTCAATAAAAATTTACATGGTATGTAATTCACATTTATTTATAAATTGTATTTTGTATTATTTCTTAATTTGTAAGTATTTTAAATTATTAAATAAAATTACTTTATCGTATAATAAAATAAAAAGGAATCTTTTAAGTGTTAAATTTCATTATTTAAAATAATTAAAAATGTTAACTACTAATTAACCTGTTACTTCCTACTAAATACACTAAATTGTAATTTATTTATCAATTCACATATCTATTATTATCAAAAAAATATATTAAAATACCAAATTATCAGAATTGAAAAAAAAAGGAAAAAAATTAACACAATAATTAATATTCCATTACTAATTAATTCAACAGTTGAGTGAAATAAAAGATATCACATACATATATATTTGTCTTTAATTGGTTTGATTCCTTATGATGAAAAGGGTCATTTTCTTTACCAAAACCATTTGTCCCTTAATTATACATAAACATATATGATAGCATCGGCAGATTCATTGATAATCTTCTTTGTGAGATATGGATTGACTCATTCTTAATTTTGCCTGAAAGTCTTCAGGTTTGTTAGAAACAAAAAAGTAAATTCAATTCAGTGAATCATTAAGATTTAGTTGTATATGTCAACTTGTCTATGCAATTTTGTCCAACACTATTTGGTGGATTATTATGGCCCCCCAACAATGACTTAATTCATTGCTTTGTTTTGGTTTCACATTTTTTGCTTTTTTAATTTGAGAATGAAAGGTAGGAATCGAATCTTTAATTTATTAATGAACATTAAAGAAGATCTTCAGCTTTTGATTTCACATGTCAAAGTATTAATTTTGTAGATTGAATTATCAAACCAGATTCATCCCCTCAATCGGGGCCTGTTCATATAAAAAATTATAATATTTACGATTTTTATAAATTTATTTCAAATTTTAATTTTAGTAAAAATAATTTAATTTAATTTAATTAATTGTTTACAATTCTACTGCCATTTATTCTTTGATTAAATTTTAAAAAAAAAACACTCGTGGCCACACAAAAAAAAATAATCTCATATTTTTTAAATTTTGATTAAAATGTATATTCTACTAAAATCACAAACAATTGGCTGAATTATATTATTTGCAGTAACAATAAAATTTGCATTTGAATCAATTTTTTTTAAAAAAAACGTACATAAATACCAAAAAAAAACCACCTCGGACATTATTTATGTTTTTTTTTTTGTTTAATTTTGATCAAAATTATATATATTGCAATAAAATTGTAAATAATTGACTAAATTATGATATGTTTATCAAATTTTAATTATTGGAACAAATCTACAATGTGATTTAATACCAACAGACTTCCCCTAAAATCAATAAAAAGAAATCATTACAATGTTTAAATAATATTATAAACTCTAATCTTGAAACATCATCATAGAAATTGGATATGGAAGTCTTATTATTATGTTTGTGCTTGAAGGATCTCTCACGTTAACAAACTTCATAGGTTAGTTAACCTGAAATTCTTGCCTACATCTTACATAGGATTTATGATACATTATTAAAATGTTTTAATTATAATTAATAAAAATGAAACACGTGTCTTTCAAATTCAACGTTAAATATATTACACTAAATACAGATAAGAATTTTTCAATTAATTAATAACATGTATGGGGTACTTTCTTCTGCAAAATACTTCATATCGTGTCAACAAAAATTTAAAAATTTGGTTTAAACTGCACCTTAAAGTTACACCTCATCAGTAACTTATAATAATGTCCATGAGTCCATGACCAAATTATTATTATTATTATTACAATAATTCTCGCATTACTCGTCGCGATATTACAACTTGTAAAAGATTAAAATAAAAAATTTAAAAATTACACTTTGAGCCTCTCATGTTTACAAGAGATAATAATATTATTTGCTACGAACTGCGATAGCACCGTAACTGTCCTAATTTGCGGCAAATAACATTACCCTTATTATTACTAGTATTATTATTATTATGGTGCAATACTAGTGGAAATGTAAATGTTACTGCTGGGCAGTATTCAGAAATTAATGCATCAAGTAGAGCAAAATTTTTTTTTTTAATCATATCAATGGAGCTGGCTAGCTTTCTTCTAAGCAAAGCTGCGGGTAAGGTGCTCCTCACCTTTTTTCTACAGAGAATAAAGGCTGATCCTAATAATGGCCAACTTGTTACAATAGCAATGAAAGCAAGCAACCATACTGAAGCTGAACTCCCATTCTGTCGTGAAATCTGATTCGGGTACCTTCTAACAGGACTGATGCTGTCAGAGTTCTTTACGTCTTCAGAGTTTCGTGCGGTCTCTGATATAAAACCAGATTTTGCATCATTTGTTGCTGATGCTGCCTTTTTGTGCTCCTCTTGTTCTGTATCAGAAATCAGTAAGTTAGTTTTAATGTAATCATTCTACAAAGGATTTTTCTTGAAGTCGTCAAATCAAATTCGTAGTTAGTTCCTCTTTAACTCACCAGCTGCGGCAGCGACCATTCCATCTTTTGCAATGTTCACGTATGGCCCCTCATCGATTGAAGTTTTCTCCAGTGAATGCAAGTTAGAAGTCTGCTCCTGCAAACACAATAAACCATACCAACGTTGAAATGCCCGGAATGAAGTGGAAAGGAAAGCAATTTCTGTATGTGAAATTGTTGTTCTGTCAGTTTGTAGTTAATGAATTGTACCTTCTGAACATGCGTACAAGGACTAGAATGTAGAATAGCAAAAAACTGAATAACAGCTCTCACCCACCTACAAATCAAAGACAGATTAGAGAGAAATTAACAAAAGATACGCCACCCATTTCAAACAGGCAAAGTCTTCGCATCTTTCTTTCACAAGAATCAAAATGAAGTTAAAAAGAGACGAGTTGACCTTGCATAAATCCCAATAATAATAATCTATTTTCAAGCATTTCAATTCAATGTTACTGAAGAGATGGAGCCTGGTACCACAGGCTAGCTGCAGTTAATCCTTCAAACAAAGCCATATGTCCTCCATCCTTTAACGAGGCCAATACAATGTTTGGATTGACTCTGCAGATGGGAAAAGAGCATGTAAAATGTACATAAAAACGCATATTTATACTTTTTATGTTAAATATCAAATCAGGTTCACAAAACCAACATTACACTAGACTATATATATACAAGAAAATACAACTCGAAAAAGATGTGGCTTCACCTGCATTCATCCCAAGGAACGGCTTCAGCCGTACAGACTGGATCATTCAGAGCAGTGATACAGAGTAGTGGTACTGACACATTGCCAACATATTGGGCGTTGCTACAACGTCTGTAGTACGTATCAGCAGTCTGTAAAACAATACAAATGTCATTGGTTATTTAATAAACAGAAGAAAGTCTGAATAAATACATGAAATTGTCACATACTAATGCCTCAAACTTCCCGACACAGCAGGTTGCGTGGTGGTCAAAATCTCGAATGGAACGTGACTTTGGTATGCAAGAGGATAATTGAATTGAAGGCATTCGTTAGAAGGAATCAAGAAGGATCATACAAGCAATATATAATTACAACAATATCTTTTCTGGGTGAAATTGCAAGATGTCTCCACACCACAACGGGGCACTATGAGACCTCGCACTGTGGAACTCAGTGGGGCTGTAGCCTTACACCACTGAGCCAACCCTTTGGGTGTATAATCACAACAGTATTCATGTCAAAGCAAGCACGAAATATCTATGTCAAATTGCTATTACTCTGACATGTAAACCTTTTATAGCTTAAAAGCCAATGCTCTAAACAAAGCATAAAACAGGCGAGAAAGTCATTCACATGCTAATGATCTTCAATATTGATAGCTAAAAAGTTGAGATGCAAGAGAAAAAACAGCAATCTCTGACCAAATACTTCATTTAACCTGTTGAATTCTTATAGAAACTAAACTCCCTTGCATGCATAAGATTAAAAAGAACTCGCAATGAAACCAACCTTGTTTATGCCTTCCCAATTAGCAAGTCGAGTATAGTGAGATTCATGCCTGCAATAATTGTTCAGAATAATCTTGGCACATCAAGTCAAGCAGAAATAAAATGCTCAAGCCTCAACAGTTCTATTTGAATTCATACTAAATCCTAACAAAAGAAAAGTGAGAAAAATATATGCTAGGAGTTTCATAGTCTAAGGGTCATGACTTAGATTGTCAACCCCAAGAACTCCATTTGAAAAGGTTAAAACACACTTACTGTTTTGCATAATCTTGAAGTCCAATTGTAAGAGCTCTGTTACAGGTTTTTTGCAATGGCCTACGGCATATAAATCTAACACCAATCTGCGAAAGCATGCAATTAAATAATTACATTAGTTACATAATCAAATAAAATATTGCAGATTCAATGTCAAATGAATAGCTACGTGTTGTACCTAATCCTAGACAGTCTTGTGGTTTTCTTTAGTGCCAAAATGTTGTAAACTAAATAGATGAGATGAAGGTGTAAACAGCTATAAATTCTTAGTGGTATTTATGCAAGAAATGTGAGAAACTAATCTCTCATGATGTTAACTCTGTTTTGAAATATCAAACTCCTTGTGTTAAGCTAAAGCACTAACCAAGTGATCCCATGGATTACAAACAGTTACAGTCCTAGCAACGTGATTCCTCTCTCCATCCTCTCTAAGATATTTTACCTGAAAGAAAATAATTCAGAACAAGAATCATGATTCATAAAAAAAATCAAAATGCCACCAAATTTAGATAACAGCGGCAGTAAAATCCTTAACTTAAAACTATGCATCATACAACAGATTGGAACTAATAAATACAGCGAAGCATCTATTCCAATATAAGCAACAATGGAGCCTATCTCATCAATGATTAGCTTTCAGGAATTCCTTCACAAATTATGAAAATGCTTTGCTCCCAAAGTACAGTAAACAGCTCTGAATTTTTCCATGGTCTCAGCCGAATCACCAGTAGTGAAATAGTTACAACTAACTTGCAAAAAGAAAACATCCGAGCTTTTAAATTCAGAAGAATTACTGAAAGGCATAGGCATGTAGTTTCTTTTAAGGACTTCGCTCGATAGTCCACAAGGCACAGCGCACAAAGGGGTCGTAGAGCCTAGGTGCAAGGCGCCAGGCACAAGCACGCTCTTGAGTGACATGAGGCACAAAAGATAGGAAAAGAGAAGAACAGAAAAAAAAATTATAAGATTGTGTTAAGCATTTGATTTGAAATCTTAAATTTTAAATATAAAAATTTTAAATAACATGTAATTATACATCATTTCAAATCCTTTAAAATGAGCTTATAAATTTATTATAGATTTATTTTAAATTCTCATGGATGTAAATTCATATAGTTTCCAAATATGAAATTTAATTAAAATCCAAACATACCATAAAATCTATTTTAATTTGGCATGAATAAGATGTTTATATGGTCTCTAAATGAAGAAACAATTGAAGAAAATGGCAGAACAAACAGCTGTAGAATAAGAGTACCCCAAGCCTCGCCTCTATGATGCTCGGAACAGATACGGAGAAACGACATTTCATAAAAAAATAGGAAACATAAATGTAGGGGAAACACGTAAATATTAAAAATATAGGGGTATATGTATAAATATATAAAATTTATTATATATATAATAAATTTTATATATTTATATATATATATATAAATAAAATAAATATTATTAATATATAAATTAGGTTTAATATTATTATTATGAAATATAACAATTAACATAAAAAATAATAATAACAATCAAATGAAGATACATACAAATAAAATATTAATTAAAAAAACGTTAACAAAACTAAAAGAGAAAAGGCTACTACACTTAAAATAATAAATCGATAATAATAATAATTAAACTAATAATTCATTAAAGATTATAAATAAACAATTAAAATGAAAATGATAACAATTAAAATGAAGAAAACTTCAAATCTCATTAAAAGAAGAAATATAAATTCAACAAAACCCAATTGATAAAAAGCCCAAACCCAATATATGAACTAAACCTTCACATGGTTAAAAAAAAAAAACTAAAGTTATCAATTCTAAAAGAGATGAGCGTCAAAGCACATATGAGACATACAATGACAGGTGTTTTTCTTCCTTTTTTTTTTTTTTTTTTTTTGCTTTTCTTCCGCTCCTTTCTCTCTAGTCTGTTTATACTTGAAGATGAGGTTCCTCTTCTTGTTGAAGAGTAGATGGGTTTACTTGAAGACCACCTCTTCTCCACATAAGGTGTATGAATTTGGTTTAATAGAATCTAGGGTAAAGGTGCATTTTTGCCCCTCATGTTTGGCCCCATAAGCATATATTGTTAGAAAAATAAATCTATTAATGTGGCCGAATTAAAATTAATTAAAGTAAAATATTAATCCTAATTAGATTGGAATTATGTGAATTAATTTTATACGTTGATTTTATGGTTACGTGATGGACGTATCATATTAGATAATGATGTTTATAAATATATAATGAAATTGGTTCTATCTCTCCTAACTAAAAACACAACCCTAACTCCATTTATAGGCTGTGATTAAGGATTTAAGGGATAAGAGTGAGAAATTGATTTCTCATCTGGCTTCAAATATAAATTCTAACGCAAATCCAAGAAAGTTTTCTATCCTATTTATTTTATTGTATCATGAAAATATTTAGTTTTAAAGATCCTTAAAGTTTATATTTATAATGTCTTATTGTTATAAAAAACTAACAAGTGATATCGGAACATGTGTTGAAAAACTAAATATTTTGTTGTGCATAATGGATATAAATTACTTGATTAATTTTAATTTTGCTAAGATCATGCGTTAATGATTTTTTCGTTCCTCATGCATGATCATTAAGTTTTAATTTGGAAATAATGGATACAAATCTACACGGTAGTTATGCTCAAAAGGACAACGAAGCTGTTATATGCATATGATGGCAAACTTTGTCCTTATTTCATTGGATTTGGATTTATCCTTGTTTCATTAAGTTAATGAAATAACATATTGTACGGAATTTTCAATTTTGAAAGTTCATTGTTATTATGTTGGTGGAAATAGCAATAATGATGATAATGACGGAAGTAATGTATTTTGCCTAGATTTTATTAGGTTTTGAAATTAAAAGAATAATAAATAAAATAACTATAGAAAGTTATTAATGAGTTATTTATTTATTTATTTATTTTGTTCATAATTATTATGCTTTAATGAGTATGATTTTATTATGACTTTATATGTTATTGAGATCTTATTATGAATAAATACGTGTATTTATTAATATTATAGTTTATAGTTGTTAAAGTGACTTAAACTAGAATGTGCTATTACATGTATAAATTATATTTTGATGAAATACCATGAATAATGAAAAATTGGCATTTGACAATTGATAGAATTTAAGAATTTACCCAAAGGTAAATTGTTATTCTATAATTGTTAAACATTATTGGAGTGTATTATTATATTTTGGTTGAATATGTTTGATTATCCAAAAATGTTAGATGTGTTCAATTAAAATATGATGATTACCCATTATGTTTATTTACATCGTATTTGAAGTATGTTGTAATACCTAAATGAGAACTACTTTATTATTTTTCTGAATCTATATTACTTGGGAGCATTATGTTATATTTTGCAGCTGTTGCAATTCATTCACATGCATCATCTGTTACTGTATTTAAGGGTACAAACATCTCTAAATGGCATGAGCAAGTTGATTTCCACTTAAACTCTATGGATCTTAACTTAGCATTATTGGAAGATAAGTTTGTTGCTATTTCTAATTCAAGTAGCGAGGCTAAGAAGTTGCACTTTAAGGCATGGGAATGCAGTAACAGATTATGCCTAAAGTTCTTGCGAATGACAATTGCCAACAACATTAAGTCTACCATTCTACAAACTTAAAGTGCTAAAGAATTTCTAGCGTTTGTGGAAGAATGTTTTCATTCTGCTGACAAGTCTCTCGCTAGTACATTAATGGCAAAGCTCACGACCATGAAGTATGATGGGTCAAAGGGCATGCAAGATTATATCATCGAGATGACTAATATTGCAATAAGATTAAAGTCCTTGGGATTGGCAGTAGAGGATTCCTTTTTAGTGCAATTTATATTGAACTCACTTCCTCCTGAATATGGGCCATTTCAAATTAACTATAACACCATAAAGGATAAGTGGGATGTTAATGAATTGGCTGGTAGGCTCGTTCAGGAGGAAACGAGATTAAAGAATTAAGGAAATCGCATTATTAATCTTGTGGGTCAAGGAGCTGGAAAGAGAATGAAAGTGAAAGCCAACAAGTTTAAGAAAATCAAAAGGTCTACTAATGCTTCTCAGGTAGAAGAGAACGAACAAAAGATTGATAGATGTCACTTTTGCAAGAAAGAAGGACACTTTAAAAAAGATTGCTTAAAAAGCAAGGCTTGGTTCGAAAAGAAAGGCATCTTTCATTATGCTTCTCCAATTTTTGAATCAAACTTAGCTAAAGTTCCTAATAATACTTGGTGGCCTGATTCTGGTGCTTCCACTCATGTGGCTAATATGATGCAGGGATTCATTACGATCCGAACCACAAACCCAACAAGTGATTTTCTTTTTATGGGGAATCGCATGAAGGCACCGATTGAAGGCATTGTAACTTGTTGTTTGATCTTAGATAGTGACTATCAATTAGACTTATCTGAGACCATTTATGTACCTTCAATCAGCAGAAACCTTATTTCAGTTTCTAGACTAGACGTTTGTGGTTTTAATGGCAAATTTGGATCTAAAAGTTTTAGTTGTTTAAGAATTTTAGATTTATTGGTTTTGGATTTCTTATTAATGGATTATACAAACTGAAACTTGATAATATTTTTGTTGAATCCTTGCTTACCATGAATAGTAGTATTAGACTTAAACGTAGCATGATAGATGAAAATTCTGCTTACTTGTGGGATAAACGTTTGGGTCATATATCCAAAGAAAGGTTACAGAGATTAGTAAATAATAAAATTCTTCCAAATCTAGATTTTACTGATCTCGGGATTTGTGTGGATTGCATTAAGGGTAAGCAAACCAAACATTCCAAGAAAGCAGCCACAAGAAGCACTCAGCTTCTTGAAATTATACACAGCGATATTTGTGGACCTTTTGACACTCCAACTATTAATGGAGAAAGATATTTTATCACCTTTATTGATGATTTTTCACGTTATGGTTATATCTATTTATTTTATGAAAAATCTCAATCAGTCAATGGTCTTGAGGCTTACATTAAGGAGGTTGAGAGGCAATTAGATAAAAAGGTGAAAATTGTAAGATCTGATAAAGGTGGTGAATATTATGAAAAATATGATGAGTATGGACAGTGTCCTGGTCCATTTGCAAAACTCCTTGAAATTCATGACATATGTGCACATTATACTATGCCGGGTACACTTCAACAAAATGGTGTAGTAGAAAGGCGTAATCGAACTTTAATGGATATGGTTAGGAGTATGATGAGTAACTCCTATTTACCCAAGTCATTGTGGATGTATGAACTTAAAACCGCAACATATTTATTAAATAGGGTTCCTAGTAAGGTAGTTCAAAAGACTCCTTTTAAATTATGGACAGGAAGGAAACCTAGTTTACGGCACCTGCATGTTTGGGGTTGCCCAGTAGAAGTAAGAATTTACAATCCACATGAAAGAAAGTTAGATTCTCGAATTGTTAGTGGTTACTTTATTGGTTACCCAGAGAAAACTAGAGGGTATATATTGTTAACCTAAGCAATAATCAATCTTGATTTTGATCTTAACAATATTAGTTTTGAGCATTTAACATGTTTGTTTAAGTGTGTATAAGCTAGGACTATCATGCAAATCAAAATGGAGTTAAGCATGCTTGTGGGCTAATTTGACCTCTGAAGTTCAAGGAAGATTTTAACATTCTTAAAGCTCTAAAATGAGGAAGTGATCTTCTTAACATTTGAATTATACATCTTAAGCTTTCGGAATTGAGCTTACTTGTCAAAATCCAAGTTCATTTGGATATGCAAATCTTGAATCAAAGTCAGCATATGCAGCTTTCATCTTAAGTTGAGCAGCTCTTAGTATTTAAGCAATATATTGAGATACAAATGTCCAATTGAGATGATTCAAAGTGATATGGAAAGATAAGACAATTATATACAACTTTTATGAAGAAAGTTAAGGCTAATTCAATCGTATTTAGTGACACTCACGAGCACCTTCACGAGCGTCTCACGAGCAACCTCCTGTAGCATCTTTTTATGCTCACGAGGAGTGCTCACGATCATGAGCAGCTTATGAGCACACCTCTGACAGCAAAAAACAAGAATTTTTGACTTTTTTCAAAGGTAACGGCTAGTACTTTCCTCCTCATGAGCCAGAACCACTTCCTCACGATCGTGAGTATCCTTAAAGCTGCAAAAAGTCATAGAATATTCAAAAATCATTTATAGACGTTGGAGACATAATTGATACATCCAAAAACTATATTTTTGAGTGTTTATCTACATAAACACCTCCAAGAGCTCAATTGAAGGCTAAGAAACTTGTTTATCATTCATTCTCTCTTAAGCATTCATCAAAGCTCTCAAACTTTCAATTTATTCATTTGAGTTTCATTAACTCTTGTAAGAGTTGGTTGTATGTTAGAAATAGAATTTCTACTTCATCTAAGTCTTGGGATAGATTAGAAGGGAAGTGAGATTTATTTCTAAAGGAATTGGTTTAAGTGTTTAGCCATTAAAATACTTGG
>CATIWM010274931.1:0-10995 GCA_949671775.1 Mallotus repandus
TATATATATATATATAAGTTATTTTTAATTATTCGAATGCTTATTAATTTTAATGTTTCCTAGTTTTTTTAAAAAATTATTATTTATTTTAAAAATTTTTGAAAAAATTATAATTAATGACAAAGATAAAATATAATTTAAGGTGGTGGAATAGAAGTATCATAAAATAAAACAATATTACAGAAATGTTATTTTATTAGTTATATTTATATTACTTATAAAATGTGGCAAGTATTTATAAATATAAAAGAAAATAATATAAAAAAAGTTTACAAGACAGACACGTAACATAAACTTGGAAAGTGTCTTTTTTTTAAAAAAAAAAAATATATATATATGATTTGAATTTGATACTATTGACATCATTTAATAAAACCTTAATAAGTGGGAGCCATAGGATAGATTTAAGGTCCCCACAGGATATTATCGCTTAAACCTTAACACATTCAAACCCTTAAGGTTAGAGCTCAGGGACAGCAAGTCCCCATATGACAGTCTTTTTAAAAGGGATAGTGACACTTTTTAGTCCTATAAGCTATTCAATTTTCACAATTAAGTTCTAAAAAAAATTTCTTTAACAATCGAGTCCTGTAAAATTTTAAACATATCCCATTTAGTTCTAATACGTTAATTCAGACAGAAATAATTCCATTTTCATGTATTTTTTAGACTGAAGACTTGCTTTAAGTCTGAATTAGAGTACCTTTTTTTTTCATTTTTTTTAAAACAAACTATAAGAATTTATTGATGATGATGATGGTACTAGTGGTGGTGGTGTGAGTACTATGACTTGGATCAGAGGAGGTGATATAACTTTATGATGAGGATCAAAAGAGATGATGTGTAAGGTGAAGTGTGAATGATATAAATGGTTTTAATATCAAATCAACTATCGTCGTTTGAATTAACAAACTGAAACTAATAGAGATATTTTTAAAATCTTATAGGCCTCGATTATTAGAGAAATTTTTTTTAGAACTTAATTATGAAAATCGAATAACTTACAAGACTAAAAATATCATTATCCTTTTTAAATTTTCTTCGTGGAATACAATCTATCTTTTGGTGTCATTTAATAAAATTTCTTCGTGGAATACAATCTATCTTTTGGTGTCATTTAATAAAATTTCTTCCAGATTGAAATTGTAATTTCTTCGTGGAATACAATCTATTTTTGGTAAAAAAAAAAATAATTGAGAGCAAATTGAATATGAACAGATATAGGGTGAGGTGGAGGTGGAAAATTATACAATATGTAAATGGTCCAACCATACGAGATTTGTCAAAATTAATTTATGAACATTTGAATTATATTAATAAGAATTTAGTAACCGATAATTTAGATAAATAAATATGTATCTTCATTATCAAAACCAATATTGAAAAAAGAAAACGTAATTACATATATAAATTATCGGTGTTCAGTTGTGGGTAATTCATATAAAAAAATTAAAATTGAATATGAATAATTTCAGATATAAGATTAAAAAATAATTTATTGGTTTTTAGTTTATGGTTCTTATAAAAACAAACAAATAATGATTTTTAATTTGACATATCAGCCTCACAGCAAAATATAAGGACAAACACATACATAACAGTTTTCTCTTATGCTCAAAATAAATAAATAGAAGCTCCACTTGCAAGTTTGGCTTGTTTGTACCATCCACATGATTGATGCTCACTGCTCAGCTATCTACCAGTCACCTTCCTCAGCTCACTTTCAAGTTTCATTTCTTCGACCCCATTCTTGTTTTTTTATGTCTTCAAAAAAGACAACTTTTTTTTTTTAATTAACTATCATATTTCTTTGAAAAAACATTACTTCTTCAAAACTTATTCTTTAGTGAAATTTGCTTCATTTATTTATATTTTTAAAAATATATATATATATGATTGGGTAACTCTAAAATAAAGTTAATTTTAGATTTATATTTATCAGAATATTGATTAAATTTAGAACTCATTTAGCTTATATTTTAAAATCAGAACTGAAATGATGAAAATTAAATAATGGAATGAAAATCTTAACTAATTAAACTGTTTGATTTACTATATATATACCAGTTGTCTATAACTTATTTCATAATATTTACTAAAATATTATTATAATTTTTAACAAAAGGTAATTTATTGTTTTCATAAGTATTTTTATTAAAATATTTCAACAATTATTTTTATTATTTTATTTTACAAATTTTAATAATATGTAACACTATTTATATATTTATATATTTATCTAATTTATAATTAATTTAACTTTATTTTATAAAAAGATTCATTCCTTTAAGGTGTAAAAGAAATGAATGATTCGTGATGATGAAGGAATATCAATAACTGTTTAAATAAGCTAGCAGAAGATTGGTCTTATTTAAATAATATTTTGAGTTTGAGTCATTGTGTATGTAGTCACTGTTGTGAAATTCGGGTTAATTTCCATCAAAGATAATAAATTCACCTTGTAAACTATTGCACATGTGACTAAAGTAAAAAATGATTGTACTAAAAAATCACCCTAAGGTAGATTCCCAAGAAAGAGTGGTATGTTACAATGGTCCACTTAAATACCACACTTCTAGACAAAATTTTACCAAGATAAGTAATTTAATAGCATAATAACTCACGACAACTATACCCGATAATAGCTATTAAATAGACATAAAAGAAAACACAAAAATTTAACAAGGTTCGGCCAATTATGCCTACGTCCTTGGACATTATCAAAATAATATTTCACTAATTGAGAAATATTACAAAAGAGAAAGAAAGAATTAATTGCCTAAATATGGAGAGGAGGCAATTTTGAATTGGAAGGGATGATATAACAAAGGGGGAGGAGGAGTCTATTTATAACATAAGGACTCCCCCCATTTTCCCTAAAATCCCGATGTGGGATATGTCAAAACCAACATATCTCTACCTTGGCAAATTCCACACAATTCTCTCATAAATCCAATCTTCAGTAGTGTCTGCAAATTCAACTTTCAAATTTTAACAATATTGATCAATTTTAAACAATGTTTAAACTTGACCGCAATTACCACTTTTGTCATCATATCAGCAGGATTCTCAGTGGTCCGAATCTTCTGGATTATGACTGTTGAATAATTAAACTTGTTTCATATATGTGGTTTTAATTAAAAGAAGAAAATATGTGGCTAAAATTAAAAGAGAGGTATGATAATTGGTGTTTGGTGTTAGATTTAATGTGTGTGGTTTTAAATATTTTGTATTAATTTATTTATAAGCATATTTTGTGGTTTGTATTAGTTTAAGGTTAGTATAAATACCCCCTCTCCCCTACACTGTAATCATCAAGCAAGCAATTTAAATATTCAAGCTTGAGTTATAAGAGTTGTAGTATGTTTGAGAGAGTTTGAGTGTTTAGTGTTTAATAAAGTGGTATCACAGCCAAATATTGGCATATAGTATACCAAATCGAAGCTCTTGGAAAGACGAATCCAATGCCACCAAAATCACCCCAATCTGAGGTCGAACGTGTCGTCAGAAGTTTGCTGCCAGAAACCCAGCCAATTCACTGAGTTGAATCCGAGTCTAGTCGAGTCATGAAGCTGAGTCAAGCCGAATCGTGAGTCGGGTCAAATCATGCCGTCAAGCCATTGACTGAACCATTGTCTGAGCCGTCAAGCTGTTGACCAAGCCATTTGAACGATTCGTCAAGCCGTTGACCGAGCCGTTTGACCTAGCTGCTGTTGATCGAGCCACTGAGCTATTGACCAAAACTTAACTTTTGACCGGAGTTCATCTTAAGGTTTTTCATCATTCTGGATCCATTCATGAAGTCAAATTTTGCAAATTCTTTATAGATTAAGCAATATGGCAAATAGTGTGGCATCCTTCCAAGTTCCAATGCTCAACAATAACAATTACGACAATTAGAGTATCAAAATGAAGGCTCCCCTTGGTGCACATGATGTTTGGGATATCATAGAGAAAGGCTACAATGAACCACAAAATGAGGCATCACTATCCCAGTCTGAAAAGGATAGTTTAAAAGATTCAAGAAAGAAGGACAAGAAGGCTCTCTTTCTCATCTATCAAGCCCTAGATGATGACAGTTTTGAGAAAATTTCATTTACAACCTCAGCTAAACAAGCATGGGAGAAGCTCCAAACATCACATAAAGGAGAAGAAAAAGTAAAGAAAGTGTGTCTTCAAACTTTAAGAGGGGAGTTTAAATCTTTGCACATGAAAGGAGGTGAGACCGTTTCTTATTATTTTTCCAGATTTTTGGCGTTTTCTAATCAACTAAAAAGAAATCGTGAAAAGTTAGAAGATATGAGAATAATGAAAAAGGTACTCCGCTCATTAGACCCGAAGTTTGAGCATATTGTTGTAACTATAGAAGAGACGAAAGACTTAGAGGAAATAAAGATTGAGCAGCTTCTAGGCTCATTACAAGCCTATGAAGAGAAGCACAAGAAGCAGTAAGGACTGACTGAGCAACTCCTTAAACTGTAGCTCAAGGATATGCATGAAAGTTAAGGCAATGAAAGAAATCAACGTGGCCAAGGCAGAGGTAGAAGTCGTGGACGAGGTGGAAGTCGTGGTTATGGACGAGGTTAGACTTCTTACAATAGCAACTTCAACAACTATGAGAAAGGTGAAAGTTCTACAAGAAGTCATGGGAGAGGCAATCCAAACTCAAGGTATAATAAAATCCCAAGTTCAATGTTATAATTATCAAAATTATGGGCATTATGTATCAGAATGTAGAGCTCCCAATCAGAAGATTGAAGAAAAGACCAATTATGTGGAAGCAAAGATTGAGGAGTAGACAGTGCTACTATCCTACAGAACCAATGTTGAAGATCAAGAAAGTACTTGGTACCTTGATACTAGAGCAAGCAACCATATGCATGGAAAAAGAAGTATGTTCGTGGAACTTAACGAATCAGTGGTTGGCAATGTTTCATTTGGTGATGATTCAGAAGTATCAGTAAAAGGAAGAGGTAACATCCTTATTCGTCCTAAAGATTGTAGTTATCAATTAATTTCTAATGTCTATCATGTGCCTGATATGACATGCAACATTTTGAGTATGGGTCAACTCTTAAAAAAAGCTATGATTTTTACTCAAAAGATTATTGACTTTTTATAAAAAATGGCGAAGGAGATTTAATAGCCAAAGCAAAAATGTCAAAGAATAGACTGTTTCCTTTAAATATTCAAAATGATGTTGCAATGTGTTTAAAAGCTTGTTACAAAGATGCATCTTGGTTATGGCATCTTCAATTTGGGCACCTCAACTTTGGAAGCTTGAAACTATTATCGAAGAAGAGAATGGTGAGAGGACTACCTTGCATCAACAATCTAGATTAGTTTTGTGAAGGGTGTTTACTTAGAAAGCAGTTCAGAAATAGTTTTCCCAAGGAATCATACTCAAGAGCGAAGAAGCCATTAGAGCTCATTCATACTGATGTGTGTGGGCCAATTACTCTAAGCTCTCTCGGTAAAAATAACTATTTCCTTCTTTTTATTGATGATTTTTCAAGAAAAACTTGAGTATATTTCTTGAAGCAGAAATCAAAGGTCTTTGAAGCATTCAAGACATTTAAAGCTGTTGTGGAGAATGAGAGTGGTCGGAAGATTAAAGCATTAAGATCAGATCGAGGAGGAGAATTCACTTCAAAGGAATTTTAAAAGTTTTGTGAAACAAATAGAATTCGGCATTTTCTAACGGTTTTGAGATCTCCACAACAAAATGGCATTGCAAAAAGAAAAACTAGAACCATCCTTGATATGGCATGAAGCATGCTTAAAAACAAACATTTGCCGAAAGAATTTTGGGCTAAAGCAGTGGCTACAATAGTCTACCTGTCTAACCGATCTCCAATAAGAATTATTTGGGGAAAGACACCAAAAGAAGCCTCGAGTGGAAGAAAGCCCGGAATTTCTCACCTTAGAGTATTTGGAAGTGTAGCTCATGTTCATGTACCAGATGAAATAAGAACCAAGCTTGATGACAAAAGTGAAAGATACATCTTCATTAGCTATTATACTCATTCAAAAGGGTACAAACTATACAATCCAAACAACAAGAAGTTTATGATCAGCCGAGATGTGATGTTTGACGAAGAAGGTGAATGGGAGTTTAACTCTTCCACAAATGAATTCAACTTCTTTCCTCAATTTGATGAAATAGAGCAAACACCAATGGAGCAACTAGGTGAACCTCAACAAGAGCACACAACACCACCTGCCTCACCAATGCAAAGTGATAAAGAAAACTCACCGCCATCTTTCCTGGTTGAAAGAAATGAAGAATATATAAAAAGTCTTAAAGATCTCTATGAGGTAACTGATCTACTTGAAAATCTCAATCTTTTTTGTCTTTTTGCTGATTGTGAACCAGTAAACTTCCAAGAAGCTGCACAAGATGAAAAATGGAGAAATGCAATGGATGATAAAATCAAAGCCATTGAAAAGAATGACACATGGGAACTCACTGCTCTTCCAAAAGGACACAAGTTAATTGGTGTCAAATGGGTCTACAAAACAAAGAACAATGCAGAAGGAGAGGTCGAACAACATAAAACAAGGCTAGTTGCCAAAGGCTATAGTTAAAAAGCTGAAATTGACTATGATGAGGTATTTGCTCCTGTTGCACACTTAAAGACTGTGAGACTAATGATTTCTTTAGCAACTCAAAATAGGTGGAAGATTCACCAGATGGATGTAAAGTTCGCCTTTCTAAATGGAGTTCTTAAAGAGGAAGTCTGCATTCAGCAACCACCAGGTTATAAAGTTAAAGGATAAGAATCTAAAGTCCTAAAATTGAAGAAGGCCGTTTATGGATTGAAGCAATCTCCTAAAGCATGGAATAGCAAAATGGATAAGTATCTTCAACATAATGGCTTCATCAAATGTCCATATGAACATGCCATCTATTTCAAAATCAAAGATGGAGATGTCTTGATCGTGTGCCTGTATGTGGACAATTTGATCTTCACCTGAAACAACCCCAACATGTTCAAAGATTTCAAAAAAGAAATGACAATGGAGTTCAAGATGACAGGCATTGGGCTTATGGCGTATTATCTCGGCTTTAAAGTTAAATAACAAGAGGATGGAATTTTCATCTCATAAGAAGGTTACACAAAGGAAATTCTCAAGAAGTACAAGACGGAGAATTGCAAACTGATAAGCACGCCAATGGAATGTGGAGTTAAATTATCCAAGCATAAAGAAGAAGAAAGCGTGGATCCAACATACGTTAAAAGTTTAGCTGGAAGTTTACGCTATTTGACTTGCACAAGGCTTGATATTCTTTATGCAGTTGGATTGGTGAGCTGCTACATGGAATTTCTAATAACCACTCATCTCAATATTGCAAAGAGAATTCTTCGCTACCTCAAAGGTATAATCAACTTTGGGTTATTTTATTCCATTTCTAATTATTACAAGCTTGTTGGATACAGTGATAGTGATTGGAGTGGAGATTCAAATGATAGAAAAAGCACTATAGGATTTGTATTCTTCATGGGAAATACTGCTTTCACATGGATGTCAAAGAAGTAACCAATTCTCACTTTGTCAATATGTGAAGCTGAGTATGTAGCTGCTACTTCATATGTTTATCATGCAATTTGATTGAGAAATTTGTTCAAGGAGCTAAGCTTGAACCAAGAGGAACCAACTGAGATTTGCATTGACAACAAGTCAGTAATAGCTTTAGCCAAGAATCCAGTGTATTATGATCAGAGCAAACACATCGATACTCGGTACCATTACATAAAAGAATGCATTATGAAGAAAGATGTGAAACTGGAGTATATAAAGTCTCAATATCAAATTGTAAATATTTTCACTAAGCCATTAAAGACTGAAGATTTTATGAGGTTGAGAATTATGCTTGGTCTTATAAAATAAGTTTAAAGGGGGATGTTGAATAATTAAACTTGTTTCACACATGTGGTTTTAATTAAAAAAAGAAAAGTTATGGCTAAAATTAAAAAGAGGTATGATAATTGGTGTTAGATGTTAGATTTAATGTGTGTGTTTTAAATATTTTGTATTAATTTATTTATAAGCATATTTTGTGGTTTGTATTAGTTTGGGGTTAGTATAAATACCCCCTCTTCCGTACATTATAATCATTAAGCAAGCAATTTAAATATTAAAGCTTGAGTTATAAGAGTTGTAGTGTATTTGAGAGAGTTTGAGTAAAGATTGTTTGAGTGTTTAGTATTTAACAATGACTCCACCTTCTTCTAGAATCTCTCGTACAAAGTGATATCGAACATCAATGTGTTTCATCCTTGCATGATAAACTTGGTTCTTTGTTAAATGAATAGCACTCTGACTATCACAATACACTTTGATGTGCTTTTGCTCCATTTTTAGTTCACCAAACAACCCTTGAAGCCAAATTGCCTCCTTCACAGCCTCTGTAATTGCCATATACTCTGCCTCTATAGTAGACAAAGCAACTATTGACTGTAAGTTAGACTTCTAACTGACTGGTGCCTTTGCAAAAGTAAACACATAACCAGTAGTTGACCGACACTTGTCCAAATCACCTATATAGTCAGAATCACAATACCCAACAACACACCGACCATCTTGTTTGTCCTGCTGAAATAGTAAACCAACATCTATGGTGTTCAGAATATACTATAGAATCCATTTCACAGCTTGCCAATGCTTGTTTCCAGGATCATGCATATACCTACTCACAACCCTAACTGCCTATGAAATATCGGGCCTCGTACACACCATTGCATACATCAAGCTACCAACAGCACTTGCATATGGTACTTTTGACATATACTCCCACTCTGCATCATTCTTTAGTGACATGGATGCATTAAACTTGAAATGAGGAGCAAGTGGTGTGCTAACTGGTTTTGACTTCTCATTCATGCCAAAACGTTTTAGTACCTTCCTCATATATTCTTTTTGAGACAAACAAAGCCTCCCCAATTTCCTATCTCTAGATATCTCCATGCCAAGAATCTTCTTTGCTTCACCGAGATCCTTCATCTCAAACTCCCCATTCAATTGAGTCTTCAATTTCTTAATTTTTGTCTGACTCCTGAAAGCTATCAGCATATTATCAACATAAAGAAAAAGATATATATAGGATCCATCTTGTAGCTCATGCAAATATACACAATGATCATATTTGCTTCTTGTCTACTTTTGCCCTATCATAAACTTGTCAAATCGCTTGTACCACTGCCTTGGAGATTGCTTCAATTCATACAATAATTTTTCCAATTTGCATACCATCTTTTCTTTTCCAACAACTTTGAATCCATCTGGTTGAGACTTATAGATTTTCTCATCCAAGTCTCTATGTAAAAATGCAGTTTTTACATCCATATGAACTAGTTCCAAATCCAAATGTACTACCAAAGCCAACGAAATTTTGATAGAGGAATGTGTTACAACTGGGGAAAATACTTCATTATAATCAACTCCATCCGTCTGAGCATAGCCTTTAGCCACCAATCTTGCTTTGTAGCGAACATTATCCTTGTCAGGAAATCTATCTTTCTTTGCATATATCCATTTGCATCCAGTTGCCTTCTTTTCCTTCGGAAGACTAACTAATTTTCATATCTGATTCTTTTGAAGGGACTGCATTTCTTCATTCATGGCGATCCTCCATTTTTTCTATTCTGAACTTTGAACTGCTTCATTATAAGTTGCAGGAACATCATCAATTGCAATTGGTGATGCAGAAGGGACCATATTAGCATAGCGAGCAGGTTGTCTAATGGTTTTCTTTCCCTTCCTAAGTGTAATTGATTCATGTTGCTATAGAGGTTCTTGGGTCTGAACCTGTTCTTCATCTAACTCTTCTTCTACCATAAGAGAGTCATCATCAATTTCTTTATTGGTTGGGACAATTCTGATGCCATTAAACTCCACCTGTTTTGGAGTACCTTCTTTCTGCTCCATCTTTTCAGAAGTCACCTTTCTCAGCATGGTAGATTTATCAAAGGTAACATCCCTGCTAAAAATTACTTTCTTTGTTTTTGGACACCAAAGGCGATAGCCTTTCACACCAGAGGTGATCCCTATAAAGATTGCCTTCTTTACTCTTGGCTTTAATTTTGACTCCTTAATATGGTAGTATGCAGTGGAACCAAATACATGTAAGGAGTCATAATGTCACACCCCGTCTCACGTAGCCCGAGGTGGACAGTTAGTATCTCATCTCGTCTCACATAGCCCGAGATGGACACTAAAGCTTACTCTTTTACACTTTTCAAATAATCATTAATAAGATTTAATAAACTTAATACTTCTCATTTTGTTTAAGTATAAGTTTTTATATAGACATAAGTCAAATTCACATTAAAATAACAGTAAAGATTAATTTAAAATAATTTAATATAAAATATATAATAACATGTCCACAAAAGTTTCAAACTTAAAATATACAATATTATGACCACTAAAATGAGAGCAACGCTAGAGCAAGGTTATTAGGCCGACCTTAATAATCTATCTATAGAACCCTCTTGAGTCATGGGTCCACTATCAAGCCCTGTTATCTGAAAAGATTTTGAAAACAGAGAAAAATGAGTACAAAAATACTCAGTAAATAGATGTTACAAGCATAAAACAATTTATCTTAATTAAATATAATAAATACCTTAAATCCAAAATACTAGAGTGCTCATAACCAAATTATAGTTCATTTAAAACCTTAAATCCAATTCTGCTTTCATACATATTCAAACCTTAATCAATTAAAACACGTGCCTTTGCAAACCTCAATACATCCTTTAAATCAAAATAGCAGTCACTTAAAACATTAAATCAATACTTGCTTTTAAAATTATGCAAACTCAGCCAAGTCAAACACATGCTTTTATAATATCGATATAAAAATTTTATGTGTATTAACCAACCCTGTAGCAAACATCACAACCCCGCCATAACGTACAGGCCATCACAAACTCACTCTCAAGGCGCACTTGAAGGCTAACCCTTCGACTACATTAGCACAAAACGGCC
>CATIWM010274945.1:0-10829 GCA_949671775.1 Mallotus repandus
TATATATATAACTCGAACATCCACAGTTTGCCCCCTATTACGGGCTGATCAAACCAGGTGTCTACAGTTTTCCCTCTTGATTTTTCAAAAAACCAAATTTCTGAAATCAATTTTTCAAAAAAGCAACATGCACAATAAAAACATTACTCAACAAGAACGACATACCTGACCTTTGAGCTTCACTCGCGCCATCAGCCTCGAGAATTCAAACTCGAGAAGTCAAACTTTAACTCAAAACGTGACCTTGATCCTTGAGGTTTCCTATCCCGAGCAGCCACTCATTAATATTTGAATCATGAATCTCGAGTTTTCCTGGCCTGAGATGTCTTTTAGTAAAGAATGTGCACTTCGGGGGATTCAAACCCAGCCAACCACTCATTGAAATGTGAATCCTAAGAATTTCATTCTCGAGAAATCACTCATAACAAATGGAAAACTCACACCGTCATCCTTGGGTACACAAACCCGAGAGGCAGTCCCTGACAAAAAATGGGAAACTCACGTGTCATCCTCGATGTTCAAAACCGAGAGGCAGTCGCTGACAACAAATGGAAAACTCACGCCATCATCCTCAGTGTTGAAAATTAAGAGGCAGTCCTTGAGAACCACTTCCTGGCTTTAGGCAAGGTGGACTGGAGAGTGCCATATAGCCTCTGGGGTGTCAAGCAAGGTTAATTCAAATAAGCCATGTAGCCTCACAGGCGTCAGGTAAAACCAAACAAAACAAGCCATGTAGCCTTACAGGCGTTAGGTAAAAATCAGTCAAAACAAGTCATGTAGCCTCACGGGCGTCAGGAGAAACCAAACAAAACAAGCTATATAGTCTCACAGGCATTAGGTAAAAATCAATTGAAATGTGCCATGTAGCCTCACGGGCGTCAGGCGAAATCCCACTGCAGGACTGTATCCTATGCAATGGAGCTAGCTCATCATTTTTAAGAAAACACATTCACAAAAGTTTTAAAACTGACTGTGACACAACAGTGGAAGGTAACACAATCTTCTACTTCTATATGTATGCATACTTTCATGATTTCTTACCTTTTGTCATGTTTGGCCAGGACCGAGATGATACCAGCCAGGCCAGGGTCACCGGGCTTGAATGTTAGGTTGCTGCTCTTTAGGTTGGCAATGATGATGAGGATGATGATGACGGCGATGAAGAGGGCAAAGATGCAGAGGTTACTGATTCAGATGCCTCTAAGACTAGGATTAATTCTTGACATTGCTTATTTTACTGGCTTGGCCCTATTTCATATTTTGTATTATTTCAACTGTTTTGGCACTTATTTCAACCAATATTTTTAATCAATCAAGACCCTTAAATCATTCAAATTCCTTTTTCAACAACTGAAATTCATTTACAAAGTAATGAATCTAAATAAAATAGCAAAAATATCACACCCATGTCTGTTGAGGACGTGTCACCTTATCATTGAGGTGTCTTCTCTTATGCAAAAAGGCAAAATTAAAATGTCTCTATATTGCCTCAGCGCCTCAATTCTATAAGTTTTCCTCCTGTAGCCCTAAATTTTTCTATAAAAGTACCCACACTTATTCAACCCCATATCCCTACTCTTCAGTTCTCCTCTCTAAACAACACTAATAACCCAAAATATGACTGAGAGAAGTCTCAAACAACTACAACCAGTCATGAAGAGCTTAGATGGTGAAACATGGGCAAAATTAGAGCCCTTTTACTTGTCGATTTGCAAATCTTTGCATGCTAGGAAGATCAATTTTCCTTTTCTGCACATTGTGGCTCAATTCTGGGATCCCCAAAAACATATTTTCCTATTCACTTTTTTGAGATCTACCCCCTGCCTGAAGAGTTTGGAGATATCCTAGGTTGTCAGGTGGATTCTACTAATCAAAATGCAACCCCTCAGCTGAGAACTCCAGACTTGCTTTCTGTTCAATATGAGATGGCCCGACTATTTAACATTTCTCCACAGTCTTCTCTCCGCCATATTTTTGGAACTAAAATTTTAGTTGAATCCTTCTTGGAGACCGTCGTAGCTGTGGATACTAAGGAGGTCTACTGACCTCGGATGATTGCTCTCTGCTTATATGCACAGTTCTTGCTTGATTCTCCTTCTGGCAACTATAATCTTAAGGTTCTCCACATCTAGGATCAAGTGGAGATGGGGTTCAATCCCATGCCGCTCATTATGGTAGAAATTATCATCGGACTTGATGGATTTTTAGAAACTCGGCGCTTTTCTGAGAGTCCAATGCTGTTAGAGGTTGCCTATTAATTTACTCTTTCTTTTTTTTTTATCATCGCTTTCCTTTACAGGCTTGTTTTCATAAAAAAATTGAGACTGCTCGAGCCTCCCAGAGATATTGTTAGTTATAAAGTAAAGCATTGCCGCACCAAGAGACTATAACTACTTCCAAGAGATACGACGAACTGGTTGATCACTTTTGTTAGTTATAAAGTAAAGCATTGCCGCACCAGAGACTATAACTACTTCCAAGAGATACGACAAATTGGTTGATCACTTTCCCAGACTCTGCAATTGTCCATGGTGGAGAATTAAGCATATGACCATTCGTTCTTATACATGTTGCATCCCGGTAGCAGGATTGCATTTTGCTACTTTCTATAATCCTTCTCGCCTCTATCAGCAATACAGGATAAAGCAACTGATTGTTGAACTTGTACATGAATTTGAGTCAGGGCCCCTTTCTTAGAATTTTCTGGACAATCTGATCACCACCTGGCCTCGCAGAACCTGAGGAACATCACATGTGATGGAAACCTGTCTACTGATGACTAATATAATGAGTGGATTCAGGTTCAACTGACAGAGAAAGATGAGTTTATGCAAAACAGAAGAACAATGGAATTACATGCATCTAGTGTCCAAGGTGCTCAACAAAAGAGAAGAAAGAAAAATAGTTTTTTTTTTGCAACTTTATCTTTATCTGCTTTTATTTGATGCTATTTTCCTTTTGGTTATTCAGTTTGTAATGAACACTTTATGCAATATTTGACAATAATAAAGGCAAACTGTTTCATTTTAGTCAAGCACAAATAATTGTACATTTCGCTTCTGATATGACTTATGTCGTTAGGTGGCTTGCCCTTGCAATTTTTCCAACTAACTATTTTTCTTTCTCTCTATTTTTATTTTATTTATCTTTTGTCTCTAACTTTTGCCTAGACAGCCTCTTTTGAGGTTTTATCCTTAGCGAGACTTTACAAAAAGTATTTTTTAAGTTTTTATAGGTTGATGGGCTCTCTGAACTCATTTCCCTCCAGATCGGATATAATAGCAGCACCCTTGGAAAACAACTTCTTCACTACATATGGACCCTTCCAATTTGGCTTGAACTTTCCCCATGGATCAGTCATAATTGGCTTGGTGAGCTTCAACACTAAGTCTCCTTCTTTAATCTTTCCGGGTTTGACTTTTTTATTGTAAGCTTGAGCTATCCTCTTTTGGTACAATTGTGAATGGTACATTGCCTTCATCCTCTTCTCGTCCAACAATGTCAACTATGCTAGTCTACTTTCCACCTACTAATACTCAGGGATCTTAGATTCTAACAATACTCTTAATAACTGTATTTCCACTTCTACTAGCAACACCGTTTCACATCCGTACACCAGAGAATACAAAGTTACTCCAATTGACATCCTGGCCGTGGTCGTGTACCCCTATAATGCAAACTGCAAGTAATCTGACCAATCCCAATAATTTTCCATCATCTTAGCTAGGGTTCTCTTTACATTCTTATTCGTCGCTTCAACTGCACCGTTCACCAGTGGTCTGTATGAAGATGATCGATGATGCTCAATCTTATACTCTTGTAACAAGGCAACTACTTCTGCTCAAAATTGAACACCATTATCAGTAACGACATGATGAGGCAACCCGTATCGATAAATTATGTTCCTTTCAACGAACCTTGCCATTTGTTTTAACCCAACAGTAGTGTATAATTCTGCCTCTACCTATTTAGAGAAGTAATCAATGGCCACTACTATGTAACAATGTCCATTTGATGCCCTCGATTTTATCTCCCCTATAATATCAATTCCCCAAATTGCAAAAGGCTAAGGAGAATTCATCCCCTGGAGTTCCACAGAAGGCAAATGACTGACATCGCCATATGCTTGACAGTTGTGACATTTCTTTACGAATTTCACATAGTCTGCCTCCATCATCAACCAGAAATAACTTTGAGGAGCTATTTTCTTAGCCAAGATTAGTCCATTCATATGCGGCCCACACACTCCTTCATGGATAGCCTCCATGAGTTTCTATGCTTCCTCCTTATCAACACACCTCAAATGTACCCCAGTTGGCATTCTTTTATACAACATTCCATTGTGACTGATGAAATGACACGACAACATCCTCAGAGAAATTCTTTCCTTCTTATTAGCATCTTTAGGGAATTATCCTTTTTTCAAGTGCTGTTGTAGATTATGAAACCAAGGCTTCTCAATAGTGTCGACTGGCATTACTCTTATTTCCTCATAATAAGGGGTTCGAGACTTTACTAAGATTAGGGGTTTGACCTCTGTTTGTCTTTCACTTTCCCACATTGATGCCAGAGTGGCTAAAGTATCAGCCATTCAATTTTCTTCCCATGGAAAATGAATGAACTTGCAGTGAGTAAAAAATAGTAGAATAGTAGCCAAGTAATCCCAGCATAGTCTCAATTTATCTTCTCTTACCTCCCATTCTTTTGAGGCTTGTTTCACTACTAGCATAGAGTCACTATACATTGTAACTTCTTCTGCCCCCACACTCCGAAGTGCCTTCAAGCCAAAGATGCAGGCTTTATTTTCAGCTTGATTGTTAGTCACCTCAAATTCTAATCTTTTCGCCATTAGGATCATCTCTCCTTCTGATGTGATCAAAATGACGGCAATACTTACTCCTTTGTTATTGACAGCTTCATCAAAGTATATACTCCAATCCTAAATCTCTATTGCCCCCAAGTGCTCATCTATTCTCACTATTCTCTGTCATCTACTGGATTTTGAGCCATGAAATCTGCTACTGCTCTTTCTTTCACCGCTTTCTTCGCCACATAATCTATATCGAATTTAGTGGGCAGAACTAACTATCTGGCTAGCTTCCCTATGAGCGATGGAGTTTGCTAAAGATATCTAAGGGGATCATGTTTAAGGACTGCCTGAACCTTGTAAGATTGAAAATAATGTTGGAGCTTCTTCGTTGCCCATATCACAACCAAACATGTTTTCTCCACCAAGTCGTACTTAGATTTGTAAGGTAGAAGCTTCTTACTCAGATAATATACCACATGTTTGACCCTATCATCCCCTTCTTGAGCTAACATTGCTTCCTTTTCGAAAGCCAGATAGAGGATTAGAGGTCTACCTGGCCTCAGTGGCTGTAACACCGGAGGATTCATTAGATAGTCCTTAATGGTTACAAAAGCCTGCTGACACTTATCATCCCAAATCACCGGTTGCTTCTTTCTCAAAAGCTTAAAGATCGGTTCACAAATAGTGGTTAGCTTGGCTATGAATCTGCTGATATACTTCAATCGCTCGATGAAACTTGTACTTCTTTCTCAGTCTTAGGTGTAGGCATTTCTTTAATCGCCTTGATCTTATCTAGGTCAACTTTAATTCCTCTCTGACTGACTATGTGTCCCAGTAGCTTTCCTGAAGTAACCCTGAATATGCACTTCTTCGGATTCAATCTAAGGTTGTACTTTTTAGCTCTTGCCAGAAACTTATCTAGAGCTTCAAAATGTCCTTCTCTAGTTGATGACTTCACCATCATGTCTTCTACATACACCTCTATCTCCTTGTGGATCATATCATGCAGCAGATTGGTAGCCATTCTTTGAAAAGTAGCTCCAGTGTTCTTTAGCCCAAAAGGCATTACCAAGTAATAATAAATCACCTATTCAGTGGTGAATGATGTTTACAACTTATCAATTACTGCCATCATTATCTGATTATACCCTGAAAAACCATCCATGAAGGAGTACCTTGTGCTGGAGGCCACACTATCGACTAGCGTGTCAATATACGATAAACAAAAATCATCCTTCGGATAAGCTTTATTCAAATCCCTGTAATCTACACACATTCTAACTCTTCCATCCTTCTTGGGTACTGGAACAATGTTAGCCAACCATTGGGTGTCCTCTACTACTTCCATGAATTTTGCTTTTAGTTGTTTCTCAACCTCTTCTTTGATCAAGAGAGTCCATTCTGGTCTTATCCTCCTCTTTTTCTGCTTTACTGGTGTAATGTGAGGATGTGTAGGGATTTTATGTTTTACAATCTCCTTGTCAATCCCAGTCATATCTTCATAACTCCAAGCAAATACTTTCTATCTTTTTATCAACAGTTCTCTCATTTTTTCACTCTCATCAGGAGTTAAGTCAGAAGCAATCGGTATATTTTTAGGATTACCACTCATGCCAAAATTAAAAGATTTAATTTGCACATAATTCATATCAAACATATGCATGAAATGATCATCATAGACATAATAACCATTAGGAAACACATCACACAAGTAAGCAAATTCAGATTTTATTGCATCAACTTTAGAAATGAACAAGTCATCAGCTTCAAATAGATTAGCAAGAGAAATGTCAAAATCATCATAAAAAGCATCAATAAAAGAGTTGTTGATGAAAGTCTCAAAATCCAGCTCCTCTTTCTGATCATCAACATTCTTCAGCTCCGGAGCAACAATGTCCCCATCAGACCCCAGATCCATCACTAATTCTTCTGCAATCACTTCTTCAGTGATAGTTTCTATCTTCAGCCCATTCACGTACTTAGCAAAGATCTCAAATCCCGGAATCAACTTCCCTGCCATTAGGAGAGGTTCATGACTATAAGCATATGGATAGTTAGTGTCTTCCTTTATAAATGTTTCCCAAAATGCTTTCTTCTTGGACTCAGCTTGCGCTAAATTTTCCACAAGTTCAGTTTTAGCTTCATTTTCCCCTTCAAAATCATCAACTCCATAATACCCCACTCCGTACTTCAAAATCGATATCTTTATTTCTACAAATTCTGGCGGTCCACTCTGATTCTTTCCTAGTCCCATGTCGAGCATGAAATTCATCTTCCTCATCATGCTTATAACTTTTTCATCTAGCTCATCTTCATAAATCATACAGACTTCAAAGCTAGGACTGATAGGGATCTCTTTAGAGGCCAACTTTAAAGCGACAATAGCAGCCTCAGTTTTCACTGAAATGGTAACCACCTTCCCTTCATGTGGGAATTTTATCTTTTGGTGAACAGTAGATGGCACTCCTCCTAAAGGATGAAACCACGACCTTCCTAAGAGAATGGCAAAAGTAACCGGAATGTCTATCACATGTAGATTGACCCACGTCTCGATAGGCTCGGTCTAGACCAAAGCTCTAAAGGTTCCCTTAACAGGCCTTTTTATGTCATCATAGGCCTTAATAACCACATCATATGGTTTCAAATCAGCTACAGTCAACCCTAACTTAGACAGAATCTTCAGAGGGCAGACATTGATAGCATATCCATTATCCACTGTCACACAGCAGGTTAACTTCCCTTTTGACTTTAGCTTTGATGAATAAAGCTTTATAATGGTCCCTTCCTTCCAATGACAGGTCATCGTCAGTGAACATAATAGCTCCTTGAGGGGTTTCCATCAGTGAATTAACCATATGTTAAGGAGTGAAGCTTGCATGAATTTTCTTTTGATCTAAGGCCATGACTAGCGCTTCCCTATGGACTTTAGAATGCATGAGCAATTCCCAGACACTAGCAAAAGTCTTTTCATCTTTCTTAGTTTCTTCCTTTAAATCTATTTTCTCTTCTTCCAGTTCAACATGTTTTACTTCCTCATTTTTCTTTTTAATTTTTTGGACTGGCCAGATTTTTCTTTCTTCTTCATTCTTCCACAGGTCAATTCATCCTCCATCTTCATCATAGGAACTCTAGATATCCAGGACATTAACATTCAGTTTTGTAGGTTGCTCTTTTAAGGCTTTTGATTCAAGTTTTAGGGTTGGTGAGTCGGGTGTGGTGTCAACAAAGGAGTTTAAAACTTGCTCCTCTATGAGCCAGTGTTGATCATAAGGACGGGTGCATTTGGGGGTGGCACATTTATGTAATTGGGTAAAGGATTATTCTGAGTGTTTGGCTTTTTGGTTTTAGGGTTGGTTATTTTACCTGAATCAATCAAATCATGGATCTCATATTTCAGTCGAGTATAACTATCGGTGTCATGTCAAATGACCTGATGGAATTTGCAAAAGAATTTTGGGTTAGCATTTGGCAAAAGTTGTTTAGGAGGCAATGGTCGTAACAGATTATTCTAAATTAGCTCCTCCAAAACTTTAGAAAAAGGGTCTTCCTAGATTAGAGAACCTCTGAGGTTGTCTGATAGCATCGATCTGTACATTACTACTTGAGCTAATCCCCTCTTTACCTCCAGATCTCCCAGTGTAGAATTTCTTCTCTTGCGCTATATCAGACTCCTTTTGAACTCCAAACCTATAAAATTCCTCGAAGTTTCGAATCCCCAGATCTTTCAGTTTTTTGAAAAGCACCGGAACACAACCTTCCATTGCTATCATCAACTTATCTGCTTCAGTGGGTTGGTGATTCATCTGCCCTAATTTTCCCTGCCATCTAGACAAATAATCAGTAAAAGACTCATTGAATCTTTGTTTGGTATCCAGTAGATCCCTTAAAAACACCTCCAATTGAACATTGAGGCTATACTGTTTCACAAATGTAGCACACAATTCTTTCCAGTCAGCCTGAACATAAGGGTCTAAGGATAGTACCATATGATAGGTGTCCCTTCTAGAGACATCAAAAACTGCTTGATAATATAGGCCTCCATTAGATTAGTCGCCTTCACATAAGTCATATACTACTTTAAGTGCAGATGCGGATCTTCAGTCCCTGTAAACTTCTTCATATCTGGGAATTTAAATTTTCGTGGCAAGGGATCTTCATCTCTTTCTAGGCTGAGGTTGGTGTAGTCGAAGGGAGCATCAATTCCGTTCTCTTTTATCATCATCTGAACATGAGTCACAGCCTTGGTTATGTTTTTAGCCCAATCAATCTTCTCTACAGTTTTAGAAATGCCTATACTCTGTCTTCCCACTGGATCAATCGGTAAATTCTCAACATCATCTTCTGCTTGTTTCTTTCTAGAGTTTTCAGCATCAAAGTTAATAAGTGGTGACTGATGCACTGATTGTTTCTGCCTAACCAGTCCTATCATTTCCCTCATAATTGAGTTTGCTCAGCCATCTCAGCTTTCAACTGTTCCTTGAATGACTCAGGGTCAAAACCGGCCATTGTTACTCCTTCAGAAATTTTGACTAGACGACCAGTTTCATATCGTGTCCAAATAGAAGACCTTTGGGGATCTATATATGCGGCTATTATGGGTTAGAAATATGTATAACGTGTATGCATAAAATGCAGAAGGAAAAAAACACTTTATTTACATATAATAAGGAAGTAAACACAAAGCTTATAAATGGTAACTCCACCCTTATTTCTCCCACACACGTGTTCAAATGGCGAGTTTCTCGTCCTAGGATTTTTTGTCTGGTTTTTGAATATCATCGAGTGATAATAAAACCGACGTATATAATACATCTCTCGAGACGGTATAAGCAAACAAGTAGCAAATTTTATAAATAAAACCAAAGTCCACTATAACAGGCCATGAAGAAAGGATTAGGCTCAAATCAATATGGTCCACCATTAGTGGGCATGGTCCACCATTAGTGGGCATGGTCCACCATTAGTGGGCATGGTCCTTATAGATAAGATCTACTATATGGCATCAAGCACATGCATTTGGAAAATCCTACAAGAAGTTGTTAAGTCATTACATGAGCTGAGTTTCGAGTAATATGTTTTGGCTCCCACAGCAATATACCACCATTATGTCTCCCCACTCAAGGGTCCATACGACATGGATGAGTACATGCTATGAGCGACAATAATCAAATACTTCACCACCAGGTTTGAGTGAAACACAGACAACAAAGCAATGACTATTGTCGGGTTATTCAGGACTGAGTGCTCATTGTGTGAAGAAAGTGTAGTGAATGTAGAAAATGCAAAAGAAATAAGAAAATAATTAAAAATGATAAAACACAAAACAATGAAATCAGTTTCTCTATCCCCAGTAGAGTCGCCAATGTAGGCGGCGGGGTTCAGTGCGCGCCCAAGTGTTGGCAACCACGACACTGTGCGAGCTCAGGGCCCACTAGGAAATACAAGATGGTCTTTAAGCCCAAATCAGAGATGGAGTCACCACCCAGATAAGACCCGAGACACATTATACTGCAACTAGATTCCACAGAGGGTCCCAGCAGCCACCCTAGGAGAATGGGTTCAGAAACTGGGTATGGGCTTTTGGAATGCCCACCCAACCTTGCGGTTGGCCTCTGTTTGTATTTTGTGTTTTATTACTTTTAATTATTTAATTATTTCTTTATTTGCATGCAAATTATAATTGCCTCCAATCAATTGTCAAATTTTACAATTAAGTCCAAATTTACACATTAGTCCAATTTCATGTTTATAAGCCCAACACTCATCATAATAAACAAGTAAAACTCATACAAAGAAATGGGGGAGGAGAAAATATTACAACCCATTACACAATTAAAACATAATAAAATAAAATAAATAAATGTACACACAAAGAAAGGAGAGAGGAAAAATGAATTACATCCCTTTAAACATGCAAAAATAATAATAAGATAAACAAAAATAAATTAATTACAGAATAAAAATCTAAGAACTTATAGGAATAAACAAAAATAAATTAATTACAGAATAAAAATCTAAG
>CATIWM010274949.1:0-15532 GCA_949671775.1 Mallotus repandus
ATAATTATATAAGTTAATAAAATTATAATTAATGAAGATTGTATTTAATAACAATAATTATTATTATTATTTCAACAGTAATGATAAGAAGAACATAATATCATGTTTGATAAGTTATTGTTTAATGATAAATAAATAATAAAAATTAAACATAAAATAAAAATAAATTAAGATTGACAAGACTTCTTTTTTCGCACTTTTGACCGTAAACCCAAGTTACGTCGTTGAGCAATTCGACCGGAGCTCATGTCAATAAACTGTGAAGAATGGGATGTACCTCTACCAATAAGACAAGTGCCAACATTGTCATCATCATCTTCAATATCATCATTGTCATCCTCGTCAGCATGAGTGGAGTCATGAGGCGCAAATAGATTTAGGCGTGTAAGTGGTGTAAACTGTGATGGTCTTACTGCAGGTGTAAAATGCAACAGTGGTGTCGGTGATGCATGCAGTGGAGTGGTAAACCTATAAAGGAAATTTGTTATAGGATTAGGAGACAACATCATCTGATGAGGCAAGGGAAAAGGACCAAATGGATAAGAAAATGGAAACTGGGTAAAAGGATCAACTCTATTGGCAAAGTCGAGGTAGATGGTCCGGGTGGATGAGAAAATGGAAATTTAGGGGAAGAAATGAAAGAGGATGAAGATGGACCGGATGAATAAGAAGAGCAAAACTGACTGGCGGAATAGAAAGAGGATGAAAAGGAGCAGTAACATCAAAAAATGTATCTGAGAGGTTAATGTCATCAAGAGATGATGAAAATGACATCTGAGTATGAAAAGAGATAGGAGGAGGAATAGTAAAAATGGAAGCTGGTGCTGAAGGAGGTATATCAGCTGGAGCACATCATCATACGCGACGTTGATGATATATAACAATCTGCGTATCAACAGCTCCAACATTCTGTAAGTGTTTTGGGAGTGGAACATGTGCTAGTGCAGGTTGGGGTTGTGGCATATCATCAGTAACTTTGCGTCCATAATCATTAGGTGTAAATTGTGCACTACTGGCTAGTCGAATGGACTAAGCTACATCTCAAGTCAAAGATATATACTTAAAAGCATCAGCCTACATGTTCAACAATGAAAAAAAAATTATTATACAAAAGTAAAACATAATTTAAATTGTTAGAGATTAAGAATGAATATGTACATACAGCTAATCCCAACCGAGCACTCATAGGTGAGATCCATCTGTATGTAATAGATCAGTACCACTCCAAATACTGGAATGATAATGTCTGACTCAATGTGAAGCTACGCCTCCCACAACACTATGTCCGTGATGAGCCCAAAGATCCACTTTGATGCGGTTCTTGCCACCTCTCCAAGGTTTGACCAACAACTCTTTACCAAGGATATCCCTGATTACCAAGTGAAGAGCAAGTCTTCCATATGATAAGAAGTAAATTCACCAAATGAGGCCGCTGAGAACCGTGATGCACAAGGCAACCCTTGATGTCACGTTATTCCCTTTGGAGGTAAATGCTAGATCATACTTCTTTCTCTTCTCAGACATTCCCTGCCTTCTATCACTCAATGCGAATGTTGTTAAAGACTTACTCTTACTCGAGACTTAAGCATTAGAGTAGATTGACTATGATCTCTATTACTTACTAACTCTTTCCCCTTTTTTTTCATCTTTTTTTTTTTGCATTCAAACCTCTTCCAAGGTCTAACATGATAATTGCATGCTACCTGAACATCTCAGTTCCTAACGACTTTTCCTTTAGTAGACTTTCTATTTTTCATGAGGTCGTCAAACATTAGATTGATTGGAAGTGAGAATCCCAACTCGGAGCTGTTGATCAAAGTCAGGATGCTCTAAAAATTTCATCAAAGTGAGATGGTCATTACCGAGGTTGACTAGTCTGTCCCTATCGCATGCCCCCTCTCTAGTGCAAGTACACATCCGAGAGCATAAAAAATATTTTTGGGGTGAAAACATGCATATTGGTGCATGGATGCATGAATTCACAAGTGAATTTTCTTTAAAATAAGGTGGGATGAAGTACTTCCCTAGGGATGTGACGTGTTTCTTTGGATTGTACTCTGTCTTTCCATTTTGCTTTTATTGGTGTCTCTTTCTTCTAAGAAAATCCTTTTACTTCTTTAGTGTTTAGCATTTGCACGTGCTAAATATTTCCTTCTATTATTGCTTGCCTAGATTTTTGCTTCATTATTCTTTGAGATCATGTTCGTATTTTGCTGTATTTCCCCTTTTGGTAGCCTGGCACTTGTTGTAGAGTCTATAATTCTTATTGTAACTCTTATCATAGCATCTATAGCTCTCATTGCACTGACTATGGTTGTAGCTGTAGATGTAACACCTATTGTGTGTGTGCACATGCGTGTGTGTGCACATGCATGTGTGTGTACGTGTTTTAAAGTGCGTGTGTGCCTCAAAGTACATGTCTTGAAATGCGTATACATTTCTCAAAGTGTGTGCATGTGTCTCAAAGTGCATTCATGTACATGTCTCAAAGTGTGCATATGTCTCATGTGTTTTAAAGTGTGTGTGGCATGCCTGTGTGTGTGTTTGATGAAAATACTACTATACAGTGATGATGCAATAATGATGTCATCATTTATCATGCTGTGGATATTTTTCTGGTGATGTGATGATGCAGCAATCATAGATATGTCATGCACGTGTCATTTTATTTTATTTTCTCTTTTTTTTGAACAATGATGCGATTTTTCGAGACAGTGATGTCAAATGTAGTGTCCTATAAGATGTAATGCTCGTGTTTGTGCATTTGATGCGTGTTTTGTGTGTGTTTTTATACTAGAATGCATGTATTGGATGCTGGGGATGTGTGTGTAGGGAACTCAAAGTGCACATGCATGTGTCTCGGAGTGTGTGCAAGGCAAAAGAGTGCGCGACCACACATTAGGGGGCGTGTGGCCACTCGATCAACTGCGTGGCCGTGTGGTCGACCATGTGGTCAAGGGTGCATGACGACATGTAATGTGCACGGTTACGTGACCAACATGCGTGTTCACATTTTTAAATGTGCGTTTTCAGCTTGTGGGAAATGTCCTTACCTCCTCTATGACTTCTTTTTGTGTTTTTAGAGTGTTTTCACTCCTTTTCTTCTATTTTTCTTATTTTGTTGCTCTTTGTTCACTATGGATTTCACCCTATTTAATGATGTTGCTGACAACATTGATGAGGTCCCTGACAACATTGATGAGGTCCCTTTAACACTCAATGATTTGGACTTAGAGGTAGGTGATGCAGAGGCTGTGCAGATTGGTGCAGAAGCTACACAGACTGGTGCAGGGACATCCACTACTACTGGAGCTACAGAGACTGATAGGACTGGTGGTGGATCTACTTCTCATTCGTCTAGTTCTCAGAGTCATCGTGAGCTCACTCAAGGAGGTGTGAATCCTGTTGTTCACAGTCTAGGGACCTATGCTCGGACTACTTATTTGTGTGAGGCTAGTTCTCCTTATTGTAATTTATGTTGTTGGCACTTTCTTACCTTTTCGCTATTTTTAAGAACTCGCTTGTATGTTTAGCTCTTGCTCTCTGCTTATTTAGCAACTTTTCTATCTCCTTTGGCTTTTGTTATCTACTTTAGCTCCTCGTTCACTATATCTTTGGCTTCTTAGTTGTCTATGTATCCTTAGCTATGGCTGTCCGCGTAGCTTTTGCTGTTTTTTACTTTTATGCATTATCTTATTGTTGATGTTGATTATTCATTTTATTCCTGTAAATATGAAGAAAAGATAATTTTAGATTTTATCGTATGAAAATTATTTTCTTGTTGGTTGTAGCCTAGTAGATCTGTCATTGTGCTGCCTAGTAGCTTCAACAAGGTTAGCTTGTACTATTGGGGTCTCCCTCTATGTATGAAGCGCTTAGTGGTTGGTAAGGGCTTTGATGGTATCATATTCGCCCCTCAATTGTAGTTTTTACATGTCGAGTGGGATTGTAATGTATGCCCTTGTCGAGCGGTGGATGAACACTACCCATACTTTTCATTTTCCTTTTAGAGAGATGATTATCACTCCATTGGACTTTGCTACTATGGTTGAGTTTCTCTGGGGAACCTATCCTTTTTAGCAATGAGGGATGTTTTTGTAGTGAAGAGGGATAACTATACTATGGAGCTGTTTGGGGGTGTTGTAGAGGTGAAGAAGGGTAGTTCTACCCTTATCCGTTATACGAAGCTCATCGTTGAGGTTAGGCCAAACTATGATGCTGGAGTGGTTAGTTTAGAGCAATTGGCTCGATGTTTCTTATTCTATTTGCTCAGTGCCATCATCTTCCCAAATGCTTTGGGCATTGGTTCCTTGCAGTTGTTACCCGTACTGAGGAATTTGGGTGATCTGCCAAAGTATAGTTGGGGCACAACTGCCTTTTCTCATATGTATTCTGGCTTGGATGCAGCCTGTAGAGGTGGCACGAGGATATGTAGCTGCTTATTCGTGTTGAATGTAAGTGTAGCTCCTTCTCTTTTAGGTTTTTTATTGATGTTGGGTGTTCTGACTCCTTCTTTTGACAGATTTAGGCTTATGAGTTCAGGATTCTCCCTCATCCTTCTATTGAGCATCTCTTTGTGAGTGGCTTTCCACGCTACCTGTAGTGGATCAAGAAGACTTTTGATCTAATCGAGAGTCTTGTGGAGGCTAGGGATTACATGAGTTCCTTAACCTTTGATAGGGTATGGCATATTTTCTTAACTCTTGTCTTCTTTATTTTGGCAGCCTTCGCTTATTTCATTTTTGTATAGATTCGTGCCTATTGGTAGCTAATGAGGGGGGACTGGTCATCAGAGATGGTGGTGGCCTAGCATCTGACTCAGTAGAGAGTGTTGTTGAGTGGTCTCATTGATTGAGTATGGTACTTAAGCGAGCGAGTCTATCATTGGTAGGATGGACCGCATATGAGGAGAGTTCTTATCGCACCCCCTAGTGATATATTTTGGGGTTAAGATTTTATTGGTGATGAACTTGCTATAGCCGAGAGAGGGTATCCTTCTTAGCGATTTCTAGAGGGGGAGACTTTATCTTATATAATGCCTTAATCCCACAGTTGATTGATGCTATAGCCAATGGCTTTGTTCCACCGCCTCCACCTCTTCAGGCAGATCCTGCACAACCTTCTGGTTGGAGAGCTAGGACTTCACGGGCGTCTCAGAGTCATTCTGGTTCAAGGGTAGCATCTTCTAATCCGGTATGTTTCTTATCTTTTCCTTTTCCCTTATTTATGTACAAACATAAAACAAACTTTATTAGCGATAACTTGTAAATGACATGAGTTAGGAGGGCTTATCTATAGTGTTGAGGATCTCACCGAAAGAGATAAGGTTCTTCCTGCTTTGATAAGGAGAATACTTCTAAGACAGAGGCGACAACTCATGCTAGTAGTGTGGCATCTGGCAATTTAATTCTTGGTGAGTTGATGAGCATAGTGCCCCTGATTTTGTATGGATTGTCGATCACAGGAGTTGTGACACGTCTTCCTTTACCTAGGCCTGGAATGCCTTTGTCAGATTCATGTAAGTCTTTTGCCTCTGTTTAGGGGTTCCCACTTTCTTTAACTTGTCTATCATTTGACTTCTTTGTTCATTTTGTAGGTGCCTATTTCTACTGCTCAGCTCTGGTATACTGTTGCGACTAGTGCGCATGAGTATTTTATGGAGTTTACTAGCGCACAAAGTGTATGTCCCTTCTTATTGACTGTTTATTACACCTGTTTTATGCAAATTCATATGCCTTTTATGAATGCATGAATGTGGTTTATAATGTTTATGTAATGCAAGGTCAACACACTCTTACTACCATGAGTAGGAGAGGGAGCAAGCATCTTATCGCAAGTAGATTAATCAGTTACAGACGCGATTAGCAACTTTTAAAATGGATGTGGATGATGTGGCGCCTGGACCAGATGGTGGGAATGCTTGAGTGGGTTCAACTTTTACTTATGATGGCAACTATAGTGCAACTATAGTCGATGTAGTTGTTTAGAAGGCTAGGTGTAGGCCTTTGGTTATAATTGCTTGTTGTTGTATCATTTTATCGAGATCACATACTCTGGGTGTTGTGTTTGGGGATTTGTCCCTTGAGTTGTATTTATATCACCTGATTGTGTTGTGTGAGTATTGCTTTTGTGTAGCCTGATGTGATGATTTTAATGCTTTTTGACTCTTTTATGCTTTCTTCATGTCGTCATAACAAATACAAAGGATAAAAGGGCGTATAACAGAAACAGAAAGATATGAACTCCAGGATGCATATTTCACTTTTACATGTGATAGATATAGATTCAGGCATTTACTTCTTAATTTGTGTAAGTCTTAATGATGTTTTCCATTTTCATTGAATAGTATTTATCATAAGCATGGTTACACATAGAATATTTCAAAATAACAGTACCCTTATCCTTAATTAGCCCTTCGGGTTTTCTAATTAAGTATTTTTTCTCTCGTTCTTTGTTTTTTTTTTCTTTTTCTTCTTTTTTATTATTCATAAATAGTATCACTTAAGATGATCAACATTGATCCATTCAGAGAACTCATTTTTGTCGACATCCATTAGCTTGACTGCACCTTTCAAAAGGACAGTTTTAACCAAATAAAGCCCTTCTTAACTAGGTTGGAACTTCCCCCTTGGATTTGGTAGATTTTATTTAGCTTGCCTCAATACCCAATCTCTAACCTTGATGTCATGCTGTTTCACTCTCTTGTTGAAAGCTCTAGCAATTTGTCACTGGTATAACTGAGTGTGATAAAGTGCTTTCAACCTTTCACTATCTATCAGATTCAACTGCGCTAACCTCTGTTCTACCCACTTCATCTCGAGTAAGTCTAGTTCGACTATCTATGACTCTAAGGGATTTCATTTCTACTTCGATCGGAAGTACGACTTCTGTTCCATATACCAAGGAGAAAGGAGTTGCCCCCGTGGGTGTTCTCACTGTAGTATGTGTCATACATCGAATTTTGACTGTCCCTAAAAAGGTCCAGTAATGAACACATTTCTCTAAACATGACAAGTGTATATTCATTTGTACAGCCTCTGAAGCGTGCCAAGAATCTGAAAAGCCCGAACCAAACAAAATTGGCTATTGAATCATTAAGTCATACCCCGATTTTATGAATTATGAATTATCAGAATGATTAGTAGCTCATTTCGAGTAACCGTCACTCAAAACATGTAACTCATCAAACTGATGTTCATCTCGTCGGCCAGAGTTCAACTTCGTGAAAATCAAAAGTCAATTTTGACTAAACAAACTTTAGAAAACGTCCCTAAGCCCTTAAAACTTTCGAAAGTGACCCCGGAATAGTGCGCGTGACCTTGAGAAGTAGCTCATGATCACACCCGAACACATTTTGCTCATGCGTAAAAATAGAAGCTAATTTTGACAAAACGAACCTCAAAAACACGTCTAGAAGGTCCAAAAACCCTTAAAACACACCTAAAACAGAGTAATCGGAGCCCGGGAAGGCCGCGTGACACGCGCAAGAGCACGTGATCACGTGGCACATGATCATGCACAAGAACGTGTGATCACCCACCCCAGGCCCATGATCACGCACCCCAGGCCCATGATCACGCGCCCCAGGGGCATGATCATGCGTATTTTTCCTACTTTTCACGTATTTCTAGGCATTTTTTCCTATAAATAAGGTCTCCACCTCCCATTTCAACAACAGCTAAAAAGAGTTAGAGAAAAAAAGAGGCAAGAGCCAAAAATCACACACACACACACTGAAACGCTGTCAAATTGAAGACTTAGGAGTCCCAATTCACACATTTTTAGCCCACTCTCTACATTCTTCATAGGATTCTTATACCACTTTTGCACCAAACCCACCCTCTTCTTTGTCAAAGCACGTTTCAAAGGTATACGAATTTGCATTCTACACGTCATTTTCAACCTCTCAACGAGGAAAGCTTGAAAATCCCATAAAGCTAAAGCTTCGAAAACTCAAAAACAAGCTCAGTCGAATCTGAGGACTAAATAATTATTTTTGTATGTTTATTTTACTGTCTTGCATTTTACTTTATTATTATGATTGTGTGATGAGACTGACAATTTGCATGTTGATTGAATAATTTCTACCTTGTTTTGCTGATAATAAATCATCATTTTGCATCAATATGCATTCAATAAATACGAAAGCTCCTTATCTAAGCTAAAGCTTGGATATTGCGGTCCAATGATGTAATCATCATTATTTACTGTTTATCTTATCATTTAGAAATGCTTTATAGTAATTCCTGCTAGAGCATAAACTACGTGCATCTGTTCAATCATTCACGATGCATCAATCATCTTTATTGTGCCTATATATTATCCAAGTGGATGAATAGATGGAACTGCATATAGTTATGTTAACCTCTATCTTGCAGGTGTTTTCTAGATTAGGACTAGATTTACATTTCTACACTTTTTCTCTTTCATATGTATTTAATAGGAAAGCCTTATAAATAATTATGCTGAACTTCTCGTACTTTCCGTTATTATCAATGTGCTTGTATGAATGCATTTATATCAACTATCATTACCGAAACTAGGGTGCTCCGATAGCCATATATTGAGTATTAAAATGAGAAATAGTCAAAAAGTATATGAGATCTTCTGGGCTCGGAATCTCTGTTTGGGACGATACTCATTTATTTACCCGATGTCGTCCCTCTCATCTTTTCCTAGTTTTCTAAAGAGCAGGTGGCGACTCCAAACACAAAAGCATCTCACATCCCCTCGAGACCAAACATGTGTCCATGTCCCATAAATGGAACGGATGTCCCATTCGGTAAAGTTGCCTTGTCCCTTGGAATCCACAACCACCTCAGGTTACTCACAATGGTGACTCCACTGGGACTCTGGCTAGAGAGATCAATTCGAAAATGACTATTTCTCATTACTTAATACTCAATCATGTGGAGCCCTTCACTAATGCATTTGCACTACACAACCACACGTGCACCCTTGGTCCCTATCAGCTGACAATGACATAAAGTGATCCAGTATGGTTCCACACGAGTCATAGGGTGACCGATTCAAATTTGTCACCTTTAGCCTTTACTCGTGGTTTTGCTGGACTCATCTGGCCAGAGTTTGTGACCCAAGTCCTTAAGGGGGCGACCCAAGTTATCAAAAGAATGCCAGACTCACTAACCGAAGTCCGTAACGCTAGTCGGGGGGGGGGGGGGGGGCTTCTTGCTAAAGGAGCCCTTAGCCTTATACCCTCAACTCAGCCCATGTAAATAAACTAATAGAAATCTCCACTAGGATCCCACCAAGCTTTGCGTGCTAAGCCTTGATGCTATTTGTTTGACTTGACATTCACAAATGCTATGACACTTATAGTTTCCATCACCGATCAACATCATTGCATCCGTTCTCATAGACTGCTCACACTTAGACTGTGTGATCCTTGTTTACCTTGCCTAAGCCCGATGTGCATGGACTAATAAGAATCATTCACCTCAGTATGGATAGCCTATGAGAACTAGTGAATAGTGACATCTTTCGATGACGGAACCTACGAATGTCATCCAGTTGTCCTTATCAGATCAAATAGATGGTTCGGGAATTCGACTAGATTGCAGACATTTGTGTTGAAAGAATCAAATCGTAAACTCTTAAACAATACTTTCATGCCTCTTGGTAAACGTATTGAATATTAATATGGGACATGAAACTGGACCCCTCTTGTTGACTATAACCCTTACACACGCGGGTGTGTAAGGACTATAGACACCATTTGTGACCCAACGACTGGTCCTCATACTGATATTACACGCTTACCTCGAGTGCATTTGAGCATTGTTCCTTTGTTTACCTCTTGATTCTCATTAAAATAAATCAAAATAGCGTAGTCCAAGAGTAGAACCATAGTCCCCTATTGACTATCGGGTCAAAACCCACCTAGGAAAGAAATCAATAACCTCATGGAGTGATAAGGTTGGAAGTGAGAGCTTGCTTGTGATTGGTTTGTTCCCTGTGCAGGAAAAGCTAACAATTTCTTACATAATCATGCATACATGACTTTCATATAGACAATATATACTAACCACATTTTTTGCAACCACTTCCATCCATCATAATAAGGCTATGCATGAGCACGTCATGCATACATGCTAATTGTATTCTCTTACAGGCGCATATTATGCATGCATCATTCATCATTTGTTTACTCTATCTCACTAATGTGCAACAAACAAGATCTTAACATGAGTGACCATGAGCCTGAGTCTTCTCAATAGAATTATAGAAAAATGAGGGCAATGATTCAAAGCTTTCTCGAAGATGGCACTGTGGTCAAAAACCTCCAAGCCCAAATAAGTTTAACCCGGCATTTTCTACACAACCTTGACAAGGCTGATTGGAAAAGCCTACAATCCTATGGAATGCTATGCATCAAAACTTTCCAACATGTACGCCTTGACTACGACCTTTTACATGCAGCAATGTCATTCTGAGATCTATACGAGCATGTGTTCCAAATCAATGCTATGGAGTTGTGTCCATTATATGAGGAGTTTAGTGCCATTGCAGGATGCACCACTACTATAACTGAAGAGGCAATCTTCATTAACCAAGATATCAAATATCCTGGACTTGGATCAATACTTTTTGACCTAAGCCCATAAAATCTTGATGAGTTGGTTACTATAGACAAACAATTGATTCCCCTACAGCTCTTGAACGTCTGTACGACAAAAGAGCCAGGAAGCCTACTGTGGACACGACTTCTCACTTGCTACCTTTTCACTCAATACTTCACAATGTCATGCAATGGATTAGGAGACTACAAGATACTCCAAATAATTGAAGGCATAGGGTGTGGAATGACTCCCTTCCCACTAATCTTGGTAGAAACCATTCAAGGCCTAGATGATTACAGAACTGGAAAGTATTCAAGCTTTACTGGAAGTCCCCTACTACTTCAGATCTGGCTATAAGAAAAACTAAGCCTTCTAGAAAAACCTGCTGGTAATTGGATGAAATGCCAACCAAGAAACCACCAAGAAAGACACATCAAAGATATCAGTGGCCGCTTAGTATAAATCTCGGCCGAGCAATAGATTAAAAGTATAAAAAGCACCCCAGAAGAGATGATAGCCTGGAGGTGCCCTTGGTGGAGACTGGAGCATATGACTTTATGCATGTATGTGAATTGCATAACAATCTTAGGATTTAAATCATGCACCCACTACTACCCAACATTAGTAACAAGACAATATAGGGTAAAACAGCACGTGCCATCTGGACCTGTGGACTTTTTAGGAGGAAGATTGTCTCGAAAATTCATTGACCATTTCAAAACAACATGGCAAAAGAGAATCATTCATCATTTTACCACCAGTGATTGGGACGATCTTATTGATAAGATCCATAAGCAGTGGGTGATCCACAGACAGAAGCGTCTGTTAATCTAGAGGACTTTAGCTTTTTCCTTTATTTGAAACTGATGATGTAATGAACTCTAAAGTTAATGCAATGAAATCAAATTTTGCTTACTTTGTCTTTTCTGATGGTAGTGTGCATTGTATCGATCAAAACACTTGCATATTTGACATTCATTCCATATGCATTGAACCATTTAAACATTGGCACAGAAAATGAACCACGCATTTTGCATATTTCGAAAGATGTTACCCTTGAAGAGAGGAGAGAAATTGAAAAAATATTAATAAAATATTCAAAAGTATTTGCTTGGACATACGAATACATGCCTAACATGGATAGAGACATCGCTCAACACTACATCCCCACCAAAGAAAGGTGTAAACTAGTAAAGTAGAAGCTGAGGAGACTCAGACCAGAATGGGCCCAATTGGTGAAGACATTAAAAAGCAGATCGAGGCTAAATTCCTAGAGGTGGTAAACTACCCAGAGTGGTTAGCAAACATTGTGCCAGTACCGAAGAAAGATGGAAAGGTCAAAATTTATGCCGATTATAAAGATCTAAACAAAGCATGCCCAAAGGATGACTTCCCTTTGCCTCACATAGTTGTGTTGATAGACAACGCTGCCTCCTGTGCAATGTATTCCTTTATGGATGGATTTTTTGGATACAATAAGATTTTGATGGCCATCATCAATAAAGCAAAGACTTCCTTCATTACAAAATGGGGTTCTTACTGCTACAGAGTAATGCCCTTTGGCCTGAAAAATGCAGGTGCAACCTACCAAAGAATGGCAATAACCATGTTTCATGACATGATACACAAAGAAGTTGAGGCGTATGTAGATGACATGATGGTTAAATAAAAAACTAGAGAAGGGCACCCAATTGCTCTCAAGAAATTCTTCAAAGGGGCTGAAAAGTACAACCTTAAGTTTAATCCTAAGAAGAGCGTATTCGGGGTAACTTCAGGCAAGATGTTGGGGTATATCATTAGCCAGAACAAAATCAAAGTGGATATAGATAAAGTAAAAGCTATCAGAGAAATGCTAATGCCAAAAATAGAGAAAGAAATTAGAGGGTTTCTAGGAAAACTACAGTTCATAAGCAGATTCATCGCTAAGTTAACAGCAGTTTGCTAGCCTATCCTCAAGCTACTAAAAAAAGATCAGCCAGTCATATGGAACGAATAATGTCATTTAGCATTCGACAAGATCAGAAACTACCTAGCCAATCCACCAGTTCTAAAACCGCCCAAGTCTGGGTTGCCATTAACCTTGCACCTAGCCATTGAAGGGAATGCAATCAGTGCAATGCTAGCCCAAGAAGGAGAAGGGTAAGCAGAACATGCAGTCTATTATCTGAGTAAGAAAATGCTGCCTTATGAGGCAAAATATAGTTAGATCGAACAGATATGCCTAGCAATGGTATGGGCAATGAGGAAGCTCAGACATTACTTTCAATCGTACAAGATTCAAGCTGTGTCCAAAATGGATCTTGTAAAGCATCTCTTCAGAGCTTCATCCCTAGTGGGAAAACTCGCCAAGTGGCTTATTCTGCTTATAGAATTTGATATGCAGTATCTGACTAAGAAGACAGTAAAAGGGAGATTAGTCGCTAAATTTCTAGCCCTCAATCTGATTCCATATTCAGAAGAAATTCAACTAGAATTCCCATATGACCTCAGCACGGGCATCGAGGTGCAGGGATGGCAAATGTACTTCGATAGAGCAGTTAACCAATTCAAAGTAGGAGTTGAGATCATACTCCTAACACTAGAAGGCGAAGAGGTGCCAATCACTAAGAAGCTAGCATTCAAAGTTATAAACAATAAAGTAGAATATGAGGCATGCGCACTTGGCATGGAAGCTTTAATAGCTATGGGAGTGATAGAAGTTGAAATATTTGGGGATTCCATATTGATAATCAATCAGACAACAGAAGAATGGGAACTGAAAGAACAACATTTGAAGCCATACCTAAGCCACCTGTAGCAGCTTGCCTTATCTTTCCAAAAATGCAAATTCATCATCTCCCTAAAAACCACAACCAAATGGCAGACACACTTGCTTCCCTAGCATCAGCATAGGAAGGACCGGCTAAAATGCCCATGAAGCCTCTAATCCTACTCAAATTAGAGCAACCTAGCCATAAAAGCCTCAGAATAGCAGAAGCAAAAGCAGACAACAAACCCTGGTTTTATGATATACAACAATATCTCACAAAGAGAATTTATCCAAAGAAGGCAGTCATCCAGCAACTGGCATCAAAATTCACATCACACCAGGGTGTATTATACAGAAGAACCTCGGATGGGATATAACTCAGATGTCTGAATAAGATAGAAGCTGCTAGAGCAATGGAAAAAGTACACAAGGGTATATGTGGTCCACACATAAATGGCGTCATTCTAGCTAAGAAGTTAATGAGACAAGGGTTCTTTTGGATGACGATGATGGAAGACTACATCAGATTCATAAAAAGGTGCCACAAGTGCCAAATTCATGGGGACATCAACCATCTTCCCCCAACAGAGCTGCACTTTATCTCTTCCCCGTGGCCCTTCTCAGCATAGGGGTTAGACATAATTGGAGAAATTCACTCAACAGCCTCGAACGGATACAGGTGCATCGTAGTAGCAATTGACTACTTCACAAAGTGGGTCAAAGTAGAATCATACGCAAAACTAGGGGTAAAACAGGTGGCAAGGTTCATCAGAAAAAACCTATTCTGCAGATATAGGATTCCCCATCATATAGTTTCGGATAATGGTGTTCAGTTCCAAGGGGAAGTGAAGGAATTACTAAGGAGTTATAAGGTGGAACATCACAAATCCTCACCCTACCGTCCATAAGCAAATGGCGCAGTCGAAGCTGCAAACAAAAACATTAAAAAGATCTTGTCAAAGATGACTCAGACCTACTGTGATTGGGCAGATAGACTACCATATGCATTATGGGGATACAAAACAACAGTCAGAACTTCAACAGGAGCTACTCCTTTCTCACTAATATACGAAACCGAAGCGGTACTCCCAGTGGAAATGGAAATTAAATTGCTATAAATAGAAATTAAATCCAAACTGCCTGAAGCGTAATGGGCTCAATAAAGGCATGACAGCCTCACTACTCTTGACAATCAGAGACTCAAAGCACTGTATCATACGCAGCTATATCAAGCTCAACTGGCTAGAGCCTTCGACAAGAAAGTCAGACACAAGAGTGTGAAAGCAGGGGACTGGGTGCTAAAGCAAGCCAAACAGAATGTCTCAGACCCTAAAGAGAAGTTCAGGCCAAACTGGGAAGGCCTAAATCTGGTCAAAACCGTTCTATTAAGAGGAGCCGTCAAGATGATGGATTCTGAAGAAAATGATTTCTTTGAGCCTACCAACACGGACCGCTTGAAGAAGTACTATGTCTAGAGCAAATACATTAAAAAAAACCGCTGAGTTGAAAATCGAAAAAAGGCAGCTCGGGCAAAAATTAGGGGAAACTGAGAGAAAATACTTAATTAGAAAACCTAAAGAGGTTGACTAAGGACAGGGGTACCATCAATTTAAAATCTGCATAAATGCGACTGTGCTTTTCTTAAATGTATTTAGTAAATGTGCGAAGCTTGTCAAATCATGTCAATACATTTGAGGAAATGCAATACATCATTATCATCTCAATCCATCAAGCATGCTAAGTACAATTTGCATATTTTCATTACATGCTTTGTAGTTCTTACTTATTTCATTATATCTTCTTCAGATTACCAGCCGCTGTAGACGGCGGGGTTTAACGCGCGCCCAAGTTTATTGCAACCGCGACATTGTTTGAGCTCAGGGCTTTAGGGAACACACTAACCACTGTCACAAAGACATGGCGTGGAGATGAGGAGTCGCCACCCAGGGTAATAACTGGGACAAATAGAAAGTGGTGGTAACTCGATTCTCTAATACAAGCTAGCACCACAACCAGGAATTCTGGATACAGAATACCAACTTCTTTTAGTCTTGTGTTCATTTAGATTTATTTTATTAATTATTATCTTATTCCCTAATTACATGCAATTTCATTAAACCCTAATTCAAACATCCATCTAACCCTAAGGCAACCAATCCATGAAAAAGCACATAACAAATGCATTCAAAGCATAATGTCCCTA